>BMAO01028098.1:0-18843 GCA_019973975.1 Trichonephila clavata
TTTCCATGGGATTTTTAAAATTATGGAAATAAGGAAGCATGTAAAATTCAAGAACACCACTGTTACTCGTAAGCGAAATGTTGTTTATGATAAGTTCGAAGTGTAAATAGAATAGTGTAGTTGTATCATGTGTCTTTGCATATACATCTTTAAAACATGAAATATCCGATGGTTGTAATGTACAGAAATGCATAATATTGTCGTTCCAGCATGAACGTTTTCTTAAAAATATTTCTGTTTTAGCTCTTATCTATGAAATTCCTAAAGGATTACTCCAGTATAAATTCTTTTCTTAAATTTTTCATTATATTCAAAGTAAACGAATAAAAATTCCACTATTTGAATGTCTTTAAACATTTTCAAAACAGATGTAGGAAGAGATGTTTTTAAAAATTGTTAACATTGTAGTTATGTTTTATTTTAAAGTGGTAAGAAAATTAAATAACAAAGACATCCTTTTTTGAGATGTTACCCTGTTATTTGTTTTCTTAACTTGAAAAAATCAGAAAATCTCTTGAATGGTCTTGGCAATGGAAGCATGATCTTTTTTACTTATTCTCTCGATTTTGGATGAATATTTCGATATTTTTAAGTGATGTTCATCAAATATATGTAGGTTTTGAATTGTAAAATTATCTTTTGAATTTTTCATTTATTGCATTAGAATGTTTTGTTTAGTAGTTTCATTGTAGTGACTCGTCATCTTTTTGGTAGAATTTTATTTTGTGTATCTATCAAGAAGATTCTGAATAGTATTTTGAAAGTTGAATTCTACAGTCTTAACGCTTTCTCTAACATTATGATGAGAAATATAACAATTGACACAACAATCAAAAATGAGAAAGATGTTGAACTAAAATAAATGAAGTAATTTGCCGAGAATTTCCGAGTGTCAAATACCAAAAAACAAAGTATACATTTCGCCTCTTGCATCATCTAATACAAATCATTAGACAAATCCTAACGCCTAGTAGAGTCACGTAATATCATTAGCAATATCAGCGACCCTACATTAGAAATTTACACTGGTACTTAAAAAAAAATACATATGTCCTTTTGTTGTTGTTGCTTATGCCACCTGATCGGCATTGCCAAATCGTGGCTCACGAAATTCATCATAGCAAGGAGCGGCTAATTTCTTACGCCTGTCGTTATCCGTAGCTTTGAGCACCATGCACACAGTACGATGAAAAATAATATAACTATCGTTTGTACGTTTAAGATGAGTAAACTTTTTTTATTGGTGAGCCTGAAAAATATTTCGTGGTCATACTTCATTATAAAGTGAAAAAAAAATTTAAAAATGATATACTTTGGAAGATTTTTTTTAATACTTAAGAGCCATGGATGAATCTGTGACTTAACATTTCTTGTTTTTCGAATTTGTTTTGCCAAAATATGTTAATGTTTTATATAAAAAATACTTTTGTAAATTAAGTATGAAAGAAAATAAGTATGTTTTAATAATTTTATGCATATTTGTATGGTGTATAGGGTTATGTTCTTTTATTTGCAATTATATTTTATTCTCTATGCAAAAAAGTTCATTCACATTTAGATTTAGCATTTGAAGAAATATATTTATATTTTTATAGAAATTTATGAGAGAATGCAAAGAAATGAAAGAGGATTTTAAATAAATTTTAAAATTTTTAAAAGTTCTCTATTATTTATATTAAAAACTACGGCGGATGGGATATAACATTTAAGTGGGCTGCAGTTTTATCATCACTGATGACAGCTTTGTTTTGTACAGGAAATTTAACTCATAAATTTTTTCTTTTAGAGTAGCAACCCTACTACACACACAACACGATCCGACTTCTCCCTCACTGATACAAAAAAATCAAAAGGGTCACAAGGTTTGGCGCTTTTATCGATTAGGCGAGAAAACACTTGGCGGGATAAGTGGCCGATTCTACAATTCAACCACTGATTTAATTTAAAATAGAAAATTATTTGGAAAAATATTCAAAAATATAATTAAAAGGAACACCATAATAGTTATAAATTATTTGCTATTATTTTATGTTCATTAATAATATTCTTATTTGTAATGCAATAATTTATAGCAGACGATTTACTTTGAATTTAATTTCTAGGTTAATGTGAAATGTTTTCTGGCAACAGGTATAGAATTTTAAATGTGTTGCAAATAAAATGTTGATTTGAAAGATATTCTGCAGTAATGTTTCACTCATATTTACTGTTAATTCCATTACACTGACGCATTCACCTCCAATAAAAGTAAAACTTTTTCGTGTATCCAAATAAAGAGACACAGTTCTGCAATATTTTAAAATATGTAATTACTTTTGATCCGTCGTAAAATTCATTTTATTCTCCATGTTGTTAATCAATTGTTCCGATTTATGACTTCAGTAAGTGCTTGACACAGTGGCGTAATGGAGAATATTAGGGTTCCCTACAAAGTCAGGATTTGGGTTCCAAACCCAATTACGCACTTGATATCAGTCAGGCTTTGGGCTACCTGGAAACTCTGCCCCCACCCCCCGCATTGCGAGGGTGTACGTTACGCCACTGGCTTGACAATTCATTCAACTAGAACTTTTTGTCGTAATTGTGTCTATTTTCTCCGTTTCACCATTTTAATGCATTCTACGGTAAATTGTGAAAAGAATAATGATTTCTAAGTGTTATTGGTGGATAATAATTTAATTAGTGTTTTTCAAATTGTTTATAACTCCATATCGCAGTGCCACTGAGGTTGGTATGTTTTAAACACGAGCAACGTTTTTATAGAACGACAATATTTCCACTTTTATTTTGCTGTCTATTTTTCATTAAAATGGTATTTTATAACATTAATATACTGAAATAAATAAATATATCTACATTTAAGAAAACACAAATTTATAGTCTCTGACTTTTTACATTTTCTATTTTTGCCATTCTGGATTTGTCTAACGCTGCCCTTATACCTCATATTTTAAAAGAAGATCAGATGATAATTGGCTGATAAATCAGCAGATTACAAATATTTGATGAACGATTACAGCTTATTTAAGCCTGCCTCCATTTATCTTGTACGGTGGTTTTTGATTTGTTTTGCAAGTAGTAAAATGATTCAATGATTCTCTAAAATGAACCACCCTCAATAGCGCACACTGGAATTTTTCTAGGGGGGGGGGGTCCAAGGTCGAAAGTTCACTGTTCTTCTACCATGCTTCAATACGCAGCCCAACATATTCTTTTAATTTTGTCGATTTTCGGGAACAAAAACAGTAAAAAATTAATTAATAAATGAATAATTAGCATTACTTAATAAAATTAATTATTTAAAACAAATACTTAACTAATTTTTACGTACTATATACATAGAATTATAATCAATCGAAAAAAAATCAAGGGCTTTAGGGGGGGGGGGTACGGACTTCCAGGACTCCCCCCTTGTGTGCGCCGCTGACCACCCTTAACTCTTTCTTGCTCGGTAGAAACATTTTTCAAGGAAAAAAAGCGCGAGCAAAAAAAGAACGATTTGTAATATTGAAGATATGGGCGATGGGTGTAAGGATAAACTTTGTCGGATAACCTGTAAGATGAAATAAAGAATGTTATTTAATTCGAAAAACCATGCATAAAAGTAATGAAAAATGAACTGCATTGGTATATATATAGTACTATAAACTTAATAATAAACTGATAAATAAAATTAAATTTTGGATTCATATATGTAGCTTTCAGGAGAGGACGAAAAATATGTTTGAAATAATTTATTATTCATCGCTACTTTGAAAAGTTGGAGAGCGGTTGTTGTCGTCGTCGTGTCCTTCCCGCAGGGGGGAAGGAATGAAAGTTGCCATTGCCTGTGAGACAGGTTGGGCTTCTTAACGATAGATGGCGACACCACCTCCACAATTTTGGCACGGAGGGAAATATTCTCCAGCCCCCTGCACTCGTGGTTTCTGCTGCGACCGCCCACAAGACTTTCGGACCCACTGATTTAACGAGCACGTACTCCGTCTATACTCGGTGGTATTTAGTGGCATCGAACCCAGGCCCTCCGGTCTGGAGTCCGATGCTCTAACCACTAGGCTACCCATAGAGAGCGGTTTGTTAGCTCAAGCGTCCTCCTCGTCAATTAACCGAGGTTCAAAACTATACCAGGTGCTCCGCCAGTAAGCCTAGTGAAGCTTCCGACTGGCAGCGTTAAGTAAACGTTCACTCACTTGATAATTTGTTGATATTTTACTTGAGAGGAGAGGAATGGAAATAGCTGTGTGTGTGTGTTCTCGCCTACATCTGCTGTGTCTCAGTCTGACGTTTGAGTGGACAACAACTTTCAGAATTATTTGGCGGCACTGGCTTCTTAAACAAAATATGTGTTACTTATTTATTTGGATCTTTTTGGTTTTGCAAGTACTCTGTATAACTTCTGGTACCCAGTTGAACAAATCTTCAGATAATATTGAAATATTAGGATGCTTTTCTACTTTCGGATCAATGTTTAAAACTGATTTCCCAGACTTATATACATCTAGTATAAGACTCTTCAAAATTACGTTCATTTTAATGCATTAGATGTGATGTGAATATTTTTCTGTTTATATTTTGATAGTTCATCATAACATATATATATATTCTTCATTATTAAGCCTATTTTCTTTGCCTTATAATGATACTTCAAGCATTTTCTAAAGTTACAAAAGTTACTTTTGATTTCAAAATATTTTTTCCTTTATTTTACTGAACGAATGATCATTTTGTAATAGATTTTTTCATTTACGTACCACTTATAAAAATATTTCTTGAATATGAAAAATATTTCACATACATATGTAAAAATAATGAACAAAAAAAAATATTGAATATGAAAAATATTTCACATACATATGTAAAAATAATGAACATTACATTCTAAAAATATTTCTTGAATATGAAAAATATTTTACATATACATATGTAAAAATAATGAACAAAACATAATTAACCAGTTTTCCAATGAAATAGCTGTATATTATCTTTGAAAAATATAGTAAAACTGATAATCTTCATTTATTTTTTTAACATTTAAAACTACCTTTATGAAAAAGAATCAAACACTTTTATCAACTTAATTTGTCATGTTTTGCGTTTATTTTATCAATGCACATATCGCATAACTTCCATAGAAAAAAATAAAGCTAGGCTCCTCTATTATGTGCTTCATTATTAATTGCCGGCCTTATTTTCTACGCCTTATAATGATACTTCAAGCATTCTCTAAAGTTACAAAAGTAATTTCAATTTCAAAATATTTTTTTCTTTGTTTGACTGAACATAATATAATTTTGTACTACTTTTTAAATATACATACCATGAACAAAACATAATTAACCAGTTTTTTAATGAATTGTATGCCTTTTTTTTCTATGCCTTATAATGATACTTCAAGCATTGTTAACATTTGTAAATTTAATTAATGAATAAATATTTTAAAAACTGTATTAACATCAAATGTCACCCACTAGAAATTAAAAAAAAATATGAAAGCAATGTTCATGTATTATATGCTTCATTATTAATTTACAGCCAATTTTCTATGCCTTATAGTGATACTAAAGTTAGAAAAATAATTTTAGTTACAAAATATTTTTTCCTTTGTGTGTTTTAGTTAATATGATATATTTTTGTAATACATTTCTTCAATACATACCACATCATATAAGAATATTTCTTGATTATGAAACATTTTACACACATATGTTAAATAATGAACAAAACGTAATTAGCTATATATTATTTATGAAGAATTTTATAAAACAGATGTGATCTTTATTTATTATTTTTTAAAATAAGGTAGTTTAAAATGTTTAAAAAATAAAGACACTTTCATATGAATTTCATGTGTCATTTTGTACGTTTTTTGTGTCATTGCACATATGTATGCACTTGGTAAAGCCTGTGCAACGCCGGGTCGTGAAAGCTAGTCTAGTATAAGACTCTTCACAAAAAAATTCGCTGTCAATTGATAAATTTCGACGTTAACCGTTTGGAAAAATCAGCGCTCTTAAACCGTATGTTACAGTAAATCAAACCTAAGTTGTCCCCAAAAAGTGTTATTCCATCGAGTTACAATTTAATTTAAAATGTGCGGAGAAATGGAAAATAATAAATATACTAATGATATCTGCTAATGTATTGATGATAAAAATGCCGAGATGAATTTCGTGGACCTTGATTTGATGTTACTGTCGATCAGGTGGCATAAGCAACAACATCGACTACGTCGCCAAATAATTACATTAAAACATACAAGTATCCATTCGAAAAATAAAGGAATACATTTCCAAATTTTGATTTGAAATCATCACGCTATTGGCGACGGACCTCGTAAATGTAAACCTTGGTCAAGTGATGAGGACGACACCTGAATTGACATCCTCTTTTTCCAAACTCCACGCCAACGAGAGGACTTAGAATCACGACAAATTTTACACACATCAGCTTCTCTTCAAGGCGGTTCTTCAGTGGCTCGAACTTAATCCTCTGGCCACGATTCGTGACCATAACCACTAAGCTACCGTGGTGTGGAAGTCAGGACAGTGAAATATCGATTCTAGTGGGTTTTTTTTATCCGTAGCCAAAGCTTCTAATTATCACGGAAAGTATTTCTACGTTTCTTGCCTATTTCTATTCTTCACACAATTTTTACTTATTTTATTATATGCATAATATTTGCTTGAAAATTTCAGTTCCATTCTAAAGAGAGTAGGATTAAATTCTTTTAACATGTGCGTAATGATTTAGCAATCACGCTTATGTGAGAAAAGCCGGTTCTCTGATTAATTTATTTCTGGAATATATACATTTCAATGAAGTTAAAATTTCATCCAACGGCAATACATCTGGGCCCATTTGTCTTATTTTTTAAAATTTGTTGCGCAAATTTTTTTTTTTAAAGATCTCTTGGAACAGATAATATTTGAATGAAATTTAAATGAAAATGTTTATCAGAAGTTCCAGAGTTTTTCAAATTAGCATTTATTCGCAGGAAATGATTTTACGAGTTTTTCCCCTTGCAATACTGGTGTCCAAAAGTTAAGCATAATTGATAATTATGTGAATAAAGAAGGAACTGTAAATCAGAATAGCGGGAAACGTGATATGCGAATGTAAAATGGTTATAAAATAAGGAAGCAAATCAAAAGAATGATAAAAATTAATTTTGTTATCCAAAGTAGTAGTTTGAAAGAAAACTGAGCATAGCAAGGATTCACACTTTAAAGAAAAAATGAAAGAAAACATTAAATAAAATACTGATGCTGCAGTTTAATAAGGCGTGTGGTCACCTCTGACAGCCAGGCACATTGCACAGCGATTTACCATGCTTGCTATGAGATGATGAATGAGTTGTGGGCTCAAACGGTTCCAAGCTTCTTGGAGAGCTCTCTTCAGTTCTGTAACGGAGCTTGGTGGGTGCTAAAGGGCTGAAATTTGTCCCCCAAGCATATCCCATTCATGCTCGATAGGATTTAAATCAGGGGAGTTCGCAGGCCACGACATGCGCTGGATGTTTCCCGTTTCAAGGAAGTCATCAATCAGCACCGCTCAGCTCGGTGACACGGCGCATTATCACCCATGAATATGAAGTCAGGACCGACAGCACGTCGATACAAGCGAACATAAGGCTCAAGAACTTCGTCTCTGTATCTTTGAGCAGTCACAGACCCCGTGTCAAAGAAATGGAGGTCTATACGGCCGTCCATCATGATGTCTGCCCATACCATTACTCCCCTTGATGGAAAATGGTGTCTTTCCGTTATGTTTCTTGGTTCAAAACGTGTTCCACGTTCTCTCCATATCGTTACCCGCCGAGAATCACTACTCAGACTAAACCGGGATTCATCATTGAACATCACATTGGTCCACTCTCCCACACTCCAAAGTTGATGTTTGAAACGCATAAACGAACGCGTTTATGCGCAGACGTAAGGGGAATGCAAACTGCTGGTCTTCTGGCATACAGGACAGCATGATTGAGTCTCCTGTAAACAGTTTGTCGCGGAATTCGTATTCGTGTGGCGACTGTGAGCGCCTAACCCAGTGCTCTGGCAGTACTGCCCCTCTGACGTCGCGCACTTATTACCAGATATCGGTCTTGGCGAGGGGTTGTGACTCTTGGTCGACCTGATACTGGTTGTCGGTAACATCTCCCGTTCTTTGAAACCTCTGCCACAACAAAAATCTGCCTTGAGATCATAGACTGGTCCATATTCAGAATTCGAGACACTTCGGTTTGGGATCGTGAGGATTCCAGCTTTCCAATGATTCTTCCTTTTCTTAAACATGTCCAATTGGCGTCTTTGTGCCATCATTCACCCTGTTTGATTGTTAACAACGTTCCTTCGCACAGCAGCTGCACAAAACTTGTCTGAACTGCCTATGCTGCGTGAATCGGTTTCTCCGCGTTCCGATACGCGCCGGAGTTTCGCGCAGGACGTAGTCGACTGAAAAGTTTTGCATAAACCCAATGTTTCTTCTTCACCCCGTTAATACCCGCAAGAAATTTGGAATAATTTTACGAATATTTACTTCATGTTTTTCGTATTTTACGATTTATGCTTAACTTTTGGACACTAGTGTACTTTATACTTGACGGAGCACTAATATGATAAACCACTATATTGTCGCTTATATACGTCTTCATTTACGTTTCCAAAAAGTTTAAATGGAATTTCACGAAAAACAACAATCCGGCAACTGAAAGCAATGTCACAAATACAAGTATTATTCCACCAATTTACCAAAATTATCGTCATTTTCAAATGTGGCTGATACACTTGAAAAAGTAACTAAGAATTCTCTATACTCTGGATCAGGGGTACTCAACCTTTTCTTCAGCCGGGCCGCCTGCATATGGCTATTTCACGCAGGCCGCAACATGAGGATTAATTGGGGGGGGGGGATGCTTTAAGACCAAGGTAACAGAAAATTTAAAATGTAGACTCCTATTTTGCTTTTTCTAATTATTATTATTTTTATATATTTTTATTTTTGACACTGAATTTTTCTAAATTGGAGACATTTCAAGAGTCATTCTTTCACAATTTCTGTGTCAGTAAACGGTTTCATATGATAGCCAATGATGTAACAAATTTCATAGGGTGCCTTTGTTATCGCTGAGACATTATCACTGACAAATATTTTTCTGCTGTTGTAAAGATTATTCAAGAAAACCTATTTATCATCTCTTGAAAGAGATCTTCGAGGAAAAGTGTTATTGAATGATTCCCGTTTATTGGTATTTCTTAAAAACACTTTCGTGACAAATCAAACAATTAATGAATCATGCTTGTTTTTCACTACAAAATAGTTAATTTCCTAATAATCTTGAAACAATCTCTTTTCTTCGAATATTTTTCACCTACATGATATGAAATATAGTCAAGAGGACTCGGTACCCTTTGAAATTTTTTGAAGTGAAAACTTCTTTAGCGGCGTTGGGCACTTTTTGGTAGGGAAAAATCTTATGGGTTCACGTCACCGACATGCTCTGACTGGAGCATGCGCAGTGTGCTGTTCGCCTTAGACATTTTTTGGATGGGTGAAATCTCGTGCGTTCGCATCACCGACATGCTTATAGCGGAATATCTGCAGCTATACAGCTGACGTATAGTGCTGTGTATAATACCTTATGAGTGAAATTGAATGGATTTAGTCAAAAGTTCCATGTGTATATACTGTACATTATTAAAATAGTGTTTTTCTTTGATTATTATTTGAATCTTTTAATTGAAGAATCGTTACCAATACAATAGTGAGTACTAAATAAATATACTAATATTTTTAAGATAAAAAATAAATAACAGAAAATTATTTTAAATACTCGCATTTATTTTGGCGTATGAAAATTTTATATTATTTAAAATTATTTTAAATCTTCGCATTTATTCTGACGTTTGAAAAGTTAGTATTATTTATTTTCTAATATTTAACCTCTGCAATGCGTCACGCAATCCGGATTAGTATTTCACAGTGGCTTAGACGTTTTTTTACTACCGTGTTAAAACAGACTTCTAGTTGTTCAATCATAATTTTATCATGGATTTTGAAATTAAAATTTTTATAAAATCTAATAATAATTCAAGATTAATGTGTTGAAGTTTAAAATATTGTTATTAATGCAAAATTATATAGTTTATTACCGTATATCATTAGAATCGTTAGTTTAAAATGATGAAAACGGCTCCGACTTTAATTTCATTAAATATTTTATTTTATTTAAAAATTTAATAATTCGAAATCATTATTTATTAATTTAAACTGGCAAAAATAGAATATATGCTCTGCTATTTTTTGCAAAATGATCATCTATAACTTTATATCATTCGATTTTATTATTAGAAATCTACGAAAAAATATTGTCATGGAATTAACGTTATTTTAAATATCAGTTTTTCATATTTGCTTATATCCTTAACATTTTCGTCTTATTTCTGCTTTGGCAATGACTATTCACGAATCACAGGGAGGTACTTATGATGCTATTGTTTACAAATACGATCGCAAACATCCTAGAGAATTAGTATACGTAGCTTTAACAAGAGTAACGAGGATTCAAGGTTTATTTTTGGTTACTCAACAAAATATTAGCAGCTGTTGGAAATTTTGGATTGGTAGAACAGAAACACGTCTAAATGCTTCAGAAACAGAGATAAACATCATAAAAGATCAGCAAGTCATCGAGAGGATCTAACGTTAGAATTGAAAAGGTTACAAAACAATACACTACAAACGGTCACCAAAACTTTTCTAGAATTCATCTCCAACAAGAAAGGATTATCGATATTTTCATTCAATTGTCAAAGTTTGCATGCGCATGCATCTGACCTAAAAATAATGCTATCGTAAAAAGTCAAATGTTCTGCTTTTGTCAGAAATTCGTATGAAAAACGAAGAACCATTTCATATTCGGAATTTCAACTTTATTGTAAGTTATGAAAGACCCGAAGTTCCAGCAGCAGGCGTAGCTATCTATCACAATACTCAAGATACGTCACACTTCATTACTTCACATATGGACATACATACTAAATTTACTAGAAGCATTGGTCATAACATTTCTGATATAGGCGAAATATGCGTTGCTCGTTGCGATTCCGAGAATGGGCAATACATATTAATGGTTGCCGTTTATATTTCGCCTGGAAAATCTATGAGACAGATACAACAATTTTTATTCGAAAATTTGATGATTTATACAAAAAAAGATTCTGAAATACTCCATAAAAGATGGCGAAAAATATGATAATGTACGGATGATTTTATAAGTGGATACTTCAATATTAACTTTGCAGATGATAAAAATCTACCACTAATTAAATTTCTAAATGAAATACTTAATTTAAATATGTCCAATGATCGAAAACTCATTACTACAAAATATAAAACGACGGTCGATGCGTTTTTTACGCGATACTTAGATAACATTCAAACATTTCCTTTCTTTCTTACTTTAGTTACCATAAGCCTATTGTATCTTTTTTAGAATAAAATGAAATAATTGAAAGTACAAAAAGTCGAAGTATTGTTGAAATTAATGATGACAATGAATCAAACAATTAAAATAATGTTACAAATCAAGTACATTGAAATTTAAGTAAATACAAATAGTACCCATAAATAATATGATTGTATATTAATTGTTATTTCAATTGAATTATATTTATATTTTGTCATGATCTTGTACAGCCCGTAATATATTTGAATAATGAAAGAACATATAAACATGCATTTAGTTGTTGCTCTGAGTGTCAATAGATGTGAAAACCAGATTGATGTTGATAATTTTAATTCAAAAATTATGAAATTTCAAATTTTATACTAAAAGTTCTAAGTTTTCACTTCTATCGGCAGTCTCTATAACTGCCAATTTTTTTTTGTTTACGAATTTAAAAATTATATGTTAGCATTTCATGTAACGTTTATATTCAATAAAACAATAGGAGGTGTAATTTTGCACATATTCACACAATTTTAAAAATTTTAATTTTTTAAAAAAAATGAAAAATTTTAAAATCTTACTCTTTTTGTATTTATTAATATTTGGACATGAAATTTTTTTGTAACATTCCTAAGGATGTTTTAAACAACTTTAGGGATCGATTTTACAATAACTTATTTGGTTTTGAAGAAAAAAAAAAAATGTTAATACATATGCTAAAATTCAACAAAAAATCCAATATCTTCTACATTTGAATTTTTTTAAAAAAAGTATTCAGTTTATAGCAAAATGGACCCCTAGTTTTGTTACATGCATGATTTATAACACATAGAGACAAAATGAAAGTGATGGGTTAATAATTGTGGAAGGAGTAGCATTTTGAATGAACTAATGTCATAAGTACGGCTGTTGACTTGAATAATATTCGTTTGTTCAAAATAAAATTGTGCAAAAAAAAAAAAAAAAAAAAAAAAAAAAAAACGAGCCTTACAGTAGTCGCATACGATGTGTAACATTTGACATGTTATCGTGGTAAATTCGCAATAGCAACTTAAATCCTGAAAAAATTGAATCGAGTAGTATTGGAAATAATTTTTTATGGAATAATTATATCTTTAATGAAAATTTTATTTAATTAACACAAGGAGTAATGCAATTTTTCATCAAAAATATTTATTCTTGTTCAATTTGGGGAAGAGCGATAATGATAATTTATGATAACTGTTGCGCTCTCTAGCGCCCGCTATGTGAAGCGAGCTTGAAAACAGAGGGGGACGGGAGTTGTTGAAAGAAACTGGACGGTAGCAAGACACTGAACAGAAGTATAACGAAGCGAGGAGCGGAAAGCGTTATGTAGCGGTTTTTTAGAAAAAGTAGATTAGTTTTAAAATTACATTGTAAAAATAAACGTTAGTTGCTTATCGCAAAAGAAGCCTCTTTGATGTCAACTTCAGGAAAGCCTCTCATTTTAATAATAATGATCACATGGATCAACTAAAAATACCACAATATGGCGTCCCCGCTTGGGCGGCTTGATTGAAACGGCAACAAAGAAGCGAAGAGGTAGGCAAAGATTTATTATTTTCCATTTTGAAGATATTAATGTATGGAAATTTGATTTTGTTTTAAATATTTGAATGATCAATTTTTGCATTGAATGTACTGAATATACAGTTTAGAAGATTTAAATAATTAAGATAGTAGAAATGGAAATAATAAAAAGAAACAAAACCGCTCAAAGAGCTTCGTTTACAAAAGCGTATAATAGGTTAGAAAGCGCATTAACGGACGATAGCGTCGAATATGACGAAATTGAAATGTGCTTAGAATTGTTTAAGCAAAAAGCAGACTCTTTAGAAACAATTCATAACGGTTATTTAGATGGCTTAGAAAACGCACAAGATTTCGAAAATGAATTTATTGCGGTTGAAGAATACCGAGAAAAATCACTGAGAATTCAGCTACGAGCTAAGCGTGCGCTAGAGAATTTGAAAAAGATTACGAAGGAGAACGAGACTGCTTTTACCAATAACGGCTCGCAGTCACAAAATGATAAATTTACTAAAACATTATGTCAACGACTCCCCGAAATAGAGCTTTATAAATTCGGTGGAGACTTGAAAGATTGGTTGACATTTTGGAACCAATTCAAAAAAATCCATGAAAATACGAATCTGACAAACGCGGATAAATTTCATTATTTAATCCAATCAATGAAATTAAAATCTGAATCAAGAGAAATTGTAGAATCTTTTCCCATAACTGATGAAAACTATTCTTCAGCTTTACAGAGTTTAAAAGAAATATATGGTAGAAAAGACTTGTTAATAGATTTTTATGTTAGAGAGCTATTAAAGCTCGTTTTGAACAACGCAAATAGGAATAAAAGCGATCCTTTGAGTTGTTTATACAATAAACTGTCTACTCAATTGAGAGCATTGAGCTCCTTAGGAGTAACATCTGAAATGTGCGGGGTAATATTATATCCTCTTGTTGAAAGTTCATTACCTATAAATGTGTTACGTTCATTTGAACGGCAAAGAAAAAGTCTGGAAAACGAACTAAAATTATCAAGTCTTGATGCAATAATTCATTTTTTGAAAAACGAGGTCGAAACTGAAGAGAAAATCCGGTTAAGCAGAACAGACATATTTCACTTTTCCTCGGAGCGGAAAAACGCCGCGCCTGCAAATTCTTGAGATCGAAAACCCTCAGCAACCGAATTGTTTATTAGCCATAAATCAAATGATAATTTATGTATGTTTTGTTTTAAAAATCATGAAACTCGATCGTGTAAAAAAGCATATTTTATTCCTTTAGATGAAAAATTGTCGGTGATTAAAAGGAAAGGTTTATGCCGTATTTGTTTAACGAAAGGTCATTTAGCAAAACTCTGTTCATCTAGTATTAAATGTAATCTCTGCTCTGAAAGACATTTAAAATTAATGTGTCTTAACTTAGAAGTTAATAAATTGGATCAAATACCAAAACAAAGTAATAATGATATTGATGAAAGGATTACAGACACTTTGTATTCGCACACAAGTGCAACGCATGAAGTTTTTTTGCAAACTCTTGTAGTTAATATTAAAGGAAAAAAGACACGACGTAAGGCTAGAGTTATTTTAGATACGGGTTCCCAAAGATCTTACATTAAAAAATCTACCGCAGAGGAGTTAGGTTTTGAAATTCAGAGAGAAGAAGAATTTTCACACGCATTATTTGGGGGTAGGAAAACTGAAACACAAAGGCATAATTGTTATAAAATTTATCTTTATAGCCTTGACGGGAAATATAGCTGTAGTTTAGATGCTTTAGATCAAGATATAATTTGCAACGACATAGCTAGCGTTAGGTATGGACCTTGGATGAGGGAATTGAAACGAAAGAAAATATTTATAACTGACTTTCAAAATGATTCAGGACCCATTGAAATACTTTTAGGAGCCGACGTTGTTGGTAAACTATTTACGGGAAAACGAGAAGAATTGATGTCTGGATTAGTCGCCATGGGGACTAAATTAGGTTGGACATTAATGGGAAAAGTTCCTCAGTTACAACATCAAAATGTGAATATGACTGTCGTTAGTATGCTGTCTCAGGAATTGTCAGTTTCATTCTTGTGGGACTTAGAGCTGCTCGGTATTAGAGATCCTGTTGAACAAAATAACAAAGATGATTTGAGAAAGGCCGTAATGATTCACTTTCGAGATACTGTTCAGCAAAATTCAGATGGAAGGTACGAAGTAAGCTTACCCTGGAAAAAAGATCATGCCCTTTTACCCAATAACTATGAGTTAGCTTACAAGAGGTTAGATACTACTTATAAGAAATTAGACAAAACGGGATATAGAGAAAAGTACCAGCAAGTTTTTGGAGAATGGGTAGAAGAAGGAGTAATTGAAGAAGTTTCTTGTGAAGAAATGTCATTGCAAGAGTCTCATTACCTTCCTCATCGTCCAGTTATTAAAGAAACCTTGGTTATGTCTTCTTTGAAAATTAGGCCCGTCTTCGATGCCTCGGCCAAGATCCCTAACTACCCATCCTTGAATGATTGTTTAGAAACTGGAATGAACTTTATCGAGACAATTCCCACCATTTTAGTCAGATTTCGACTGTATGAAGTAGGTGTAGTTTCGGATATTAAAAGAGCATTCCTACAAATCTCTCTCAACGAAAACGATCGAAATTTCCTGCGATTTTTTCTGTATGATGAAAAAAATAATGTCAAGACTTATAGACACCGGCGAGTAGTTTTCGGCTTGACCAGCAGCCCGTTTTTATTGATGGCAGTCATACATCATCATTTGTCAAGAGATACTTACAAGTTACAATATTCTGAAAAACTGCTAGAAGATTTACGAAGCAGTTTTTATGTAGACAATTGTGTTATGAGCGTGAAGAACCCGTCAGAATTAGAAAAATTTATGAAGGCAGCCACAGAAATTATGAAAGAAGGTCAATTTGACTTAAGAGGTTGGGAAAGCAACAAACTTCATGTTTGCCCCCGTTCAAGTTCTAGTACAAATGTTTTAGGCTTGATATGGAATAAAGACTCGGATACTTTAAAAATTGATTCGGAATCCCTAAAACTGGAAGAACCCGGAACGTTAACAAAAAGGAAAATTTTGTCCCTCACAAGCCGAATTTTCGATCCAATTGGATTTATTTCTCCAGCTTTAATAAGACCAAACTTTTACTTCAAGAAACTTGGAGGAACAATGACCACTGGGATTCAGAAGTTAATGAAAACATAAAAAGGAAATTCCTTTCATGGTTGAAAGGTTTACGCTATTTAAGTGATGTTAAGATCTCAAGATGGTTAGGAATAACTACAGAATCGAACCTAAGTCTCCATATATTTGTTGATGCAAGTCAGACTGCTTATTCGGCTTGTATATTTACGAGATGCGAATCTTCTGATGGTGCAGTCAATGTCCAGTTACTCCAAGCTAAGTCAAGAATAACTCCGATGAAGAAAATAACGATCCCGCGTCTTGAATTGATGGGAGCTACTATTGGAGCGAGATTATTTGATTCCGTGAGTCAGGCTCTGAAACCAGAAATTGAGAATATTAATTCTTATTTTTGGACTGACTCATCAACAGTGTTGACCTGGATTAAGAGACAAGAACAGTGGTCAGTGTTTGTGAACAATCGAATTGTTGAAATAAGAAGGCTGACTCCTCCTGAAAACTGGTTCCATGTTCCAGGAAATCAAAATCCTGCTGACATTCTCTCTAGAGGATGCGGACCCAGACAGCTTTTGAAATCTGAGTGGTGGCTAGGACCTACTTGGCTGAAGAAATCTAAAGAAGACTGGCCTAAGTCATTTGGTAGTGTCAATGAAGAAGAAGTTGAAAAAGAGAAGCGAAAAATTGTCGTCTCAGCTAGCAATATAGAATTTAAATCCACTATAACTCTATTAGCAACAAGAATTTCGAAATTTTCAAAAATAGTTAGTCTTAGCATGGATATTACGCTTTCAGCCGAAAGCTAAGAATTTAAGGAGAGAGAAGCATGCAGATTTAACACAAGAAGAAATAATGGAAGCTCAGAAAACACTACTGCGTTCAACACAAAAGGAGTGTTTTAATGAAGAAGGAAGAAAATCTTTGAAAAACTTTCAAGTTTTTACTGATAATGATGGTGTACTCCGACTAAAGTCCAGAATTGCCAACGAAGATGAATTGCCTGAATTCATTGCTCCATTGATCCTTCCACCTAAACATTTAGTGATCAAACGACTTATTGAGCAAGAACACTTAGTTCACAAGCATGCAGGAACTTCCATCCTTCTAACAATTTTACGAGAGAGATTTTGGATCATCAAAGGTCGGAGAACTGTTAGCTCCGTTATTAGAGACTGTATCATCTGTAAAAGACAAAAAACGAAGAACCTTGAGGTTCCATTTCCACCTCTGCCTCGAGATCGAACCAGACTATCAGCAGTATTTGAAGTGTCCGGTGTGGATTTGGCCGGACCCTTAATAACCAAGTCAAATGAGAAGGTTTGGATTGTCCTCTTTCCTGTACAGAGCTGTCCACCTAGAGTTAATACCTTCTCTCAGTACAAATGCTTTTATTCAAGCATTACGAAGATTTATCGCAAGAAGAGGTAGAATATCCATTCTATACTCAGACAATGGAACTAATTTTACAGGCTTAAGTACAGCATTGAAGCGACTTGATTGGACAAAAATTCAACGCGAATTTGAGATTAACCAAATAAGATGGAAGTTCAACCCTCCATCTGCCCCATGGTGGGGAGGATTCTGGGAAAGGCTAATTGGAATATTAAAAGACCTTCTCAGGAAAAACTTAGGACGTTCAACTCTGACATACGAAGAACTGTTCACTCTTGTCTGTGAGTGTGAATCAGTTATGAACAATAGACCCTTGACATACCTGTCAGAAGAACCCGATTTAAAAGCTTTAACGCCATCCTTTTTTCTTCAAGATCTCCCAAACAATGATGTGCCCGATCTGGACAAAATAGACAAGACAAATATCAATAAGAGATACAGATATGTTCAGAGACTAAGACAAATACTAAAAGAAAGATTTCGAACCGAATATTTGGGATTTTTGCGGTCATCCATCCCTAAAAGACTTGATCAAATCAAAGTTGGAGACATCGTATTAATTGGTAGGGAGGATAAAAAGAGACTTTACTGGCCCTTAGCAAAAGTCATCGAACTCTTTCCTGGAAGAGATGGACGTACAAGGCTGGTGAAATTAAAAACAGGCAAAGGAACTTTACTCAGACCTGTCCAAAGACTGTATCCTTTAGAAGTCACCGAAAGTACGAAAGCCATGGACATTAACTTGGACTTGAAATAGAAATATCCTTTTGAACAATTTTAGTATTATAATTTTGTGAATTTATATTGAAGTAATTTTATTGCTGATATTTACTATATTTTTTTTCTCATGGAATATTCACTCTATGTTTTAGTTTGAGAATTTGAATTCTGTTGTATTATCCTAATGTCTTTTTGTATCATTCTCAGATAATTGTATGCTTATGATATTTTTTAGTATATTTTCAGTTTGTTTAGTTCTTTGTTGAGTTTTCTCCTAGAAGTTCCAAAACTCAAGTGGGGAGAATGTTGCGCCCTCTAGCGCCCGCTATGTGAAGCGAGCTTGAAAACAGAGGGGGACGGGAGTTGTTGAAAAGAAACTGAACGGTAGCAAGACACTGAACAGAAGTATAACGAAGCGAGGAGCGGAAAGCGTTATGTAGCGGTTTTTTAGAAAAAGTAGATTAGTTTTTAAAATTACATTGTAAAAATAAACGTTAGTTGCTTATCACAAAGAAGCCTCTTTGATGTCAACTTCAGGAAAGCCTCTCATTTTAATAATAATGATCACATGGATCAACTAAAAATACCACA
>BMAO01028099.1:0-16950 GCA_019973975.1 Trichonephila clavata
ACGGGGCAAGATGACGAGCTCATCATCTGCCCCAGTGTGTTTAAAAATATTCATTCTCATTACCATGAAGGAAAGCAATTAATTGATATTTATTCATGGTAATAGGTAGTATTTAAACCAAGTTACTCATAAATATTAAAGATAAACGTTATATTTTACCTGTATCTGTAGCAAAGCTTATTTACACGTGCATAAAAGTTATATCATGGCAACAAAAACAATCAAAGCTTCACAACTAAGTACAAAAATGGCGGTTTCAGCGTGTTTATACTATGTTTAACGAACGGTCAAAAGGAGAGCCAGTAGTGTTCATTTGATGCTGCTACCTAGTGGAATACGGTAAAATTAAGACATTCGTCATCTTGCCCCGTTCTTCCCTATAGAGGATAAAGTCTGAAGAACCTCAAATGTTTATGCAAAGAGCCGAGGTCTGACGTCCCCTGCACCAAGTGAGGATTGGTTTAGCGATGCATTATACAAGAATCATGCAATCTGTAATCTTGGTTCTACAAGAGTTGAATATGACCGTAGTGGCTTTGAAGGTAAAATCATAATACGAACTGAAAAGACAGTACCGGGCCAATTTCTTGTCTCTGTATGGCATTCAAAGTCCTATTATAACTAAATGTGCTTCGGTGTACATTAAAATGAGATCTCGACAGTGAATATTTTGTTGAAATTTCTATCTGCTGTAAACGACGTCGAATGTTGCAAGCTGATCCATACTGTTGTGCAATAAATCCTATTCCTTCATTAGAATTTGAGTCTGTTAATTCTGGAATTCTTGATATTGGAGTGTGATCTGGCAATGTCATATGCATAGTATGCCTGTCCTTACTGTCAGTGATGTGATGTAAATGATGCATTACTCTCGGTTGACCTTTATGTTTTGTATACATTGATTTTATTTCTGCATCGCAGCGTCTGACATGAATATCAATTTCTCAAAATGATAATTCACAACCTCTATAGGATACATTTGTTCCTTTACTGAGTTTAGATATGCTCTAGAATGACTTCCCTATTTTGTGACTAATTATAGCGAAGATTGTTGCACAAAAAATAGTGGTAGTGGAGTTAAGGACAATTTCAGTTCTTAGAAAAAGCTTCTGTTTTCCTTTTATTTAAGCTTTTAAGTGGTATATATAGAGCACAGTAGAAATTTCACGCCTGTTGGATACTTCACGTATCTTACTACATTTTGAATCGTCAACTTAAAATAGAATTTACGGTGGAAAATGAATAACTGAGACATTTTTTTTCACTATATATTTAAAAAATTACAGCTTTAAGAAATTTGCGTTAAGAAATTATAAGGATAATGTCTTATACAAAGTTTAAGAAATTATCCATATGTCATTCTAGTGGTTATGAAAATTCTGACGATTACAGTTTTTAGCTTTGGAACATAAAATTATCACTTAATCTTTGCTTTTTAAGCAGTGTATCGTAGCTTAAGAGAACAAATTAAATAGTTTAATATTTATCTACCGTTGAATAATGTAAATGTGACAGTTACACAGATATAAATTATAATTATTGATGTTAGAATTGTTGGTAAAATTATTACATTTTCCTAAATTTGGTATAGTTATTGGATTAAACTATCTTCAATTGTATTTAATTATCAATAAAGAAGGTTATTATAGAAAACTCAATTCAACAGTCCTTAAGATTTTAAAATGATCACAAGCCTCCTGCACGTGAAATAAAAGTAGATATGTTTATAATGGAAATTTGAAGCAAAGTTATTAAATTAGCTTAAATGTGCGATGATTAAAATAAATTATAAGAATCTGGTATTTTAAGAACAGTTATAAATAAATTGACTTCTCAGAGTAATTAAAGACAAAGTTAAATTATTATCTAAAAAAATTGCAATTTCTTTCTTATTTATTAAAATTTATCTAATTTGAGAGCCAAATGTATCAATCATAAATGAAAATGTTTACTATTATAATTCATTTTTGATATGTTTAAACAATGTATCACGTATTTGAGTACATCTAAATTAATTTTCATATAATTAAATTTTTTATGTATTTCAGAGTTAAATATTAATGTAACATGTTTCATCAGTATTAATCTTTTTCGATGTGAAAATACAGCTAAATAATTTGTTAATTAGATGAAAATTTTATTTTCACAAACATTTCTAAATTTCAAATTAAAACTTAAAAGTTTCATTTTGACATAAATTGCATTCGTGAGAAAAAAAGAATATTCAATCATCAAAGCTAATTCTTATCTGGTATCCATAACTAAATCAGGAAGTTCACTGATATTCATAATTGTTTCGAATTAATTCTGTATTAAGTCTAAATTAAGATTTCTTTCAGAATTCTAATTAAATTTATATGTTTATTTACTATTAAGATTTTAGAAAAAGAATTAAATAAAAATTACAGTCATTCATAAGTCAATATAAAAGGATTAAAAATTTTCTAAATAATAAAACCATTTTCGCCCTTCTTAAATAACAAAGTAGATTGCCGAAATTCGTAATATCAACAAACGTGATACATATGGATTATATCATACATTGACGACTTGTAATTAAATGGAACTCTGATATCTTATTAAATAATTCAAGAATCGATTTTTGTTTAGAAAATATGTTCGTAAAATTGTCAGAGTTAACTTATCTTTGAAATATAACTTAATTTTTTGCAGACGTTTTGTTTTCAAACTTCCTGTTTTTTTAAAAAAAATTCTTAATATAGATTTTCTTTACATTCAGTGCTTTAATACGATTCTTTAAAAATGCCAAGCAAAACTTATTTGAATTCATATTTTAAAGATAACATAAAAGGAAAATACAAGATAGGATGCTACTCTTCTTTTTTGTGTTTGTTGGATTAACAAAAAAATATAAATAACTTCTTTACATTAGATAGAATATTAATACACTAAGGATATTTTTTTTTATTCTGAAGAACTCTAACTTATTAGAAAATAAAAGAATGTTGAAATGTTTAGAGCGTACATAAATTTAATATTTTAAATCACTTTTATAATATTAGAAAAAATTTCATGTATTTGAAATCTTTATTTTTAAAGCTTTTAGAAAAGAATAATAGCTGTATTGCAAGTAAAATGCATCATATACATACAGAAACACTTTTATTGAAAACGTATGAATTGAAATACATACATCATTTTGAATTTTTTACGGGTATACAATTCTTGTTTCAACTTTTGCATAAACACAAAGAAACGCATGAAAAAGTTAAAATTTTACAAGTATCCATTGTATCCAATGCCACCATATCCATAACCTCCGTAACCAAGTTCACGCATATCCATATCCTCCATAGCCAAACCATATCCTCCATATCCTAGTCCATATCCATGAACCTTGAGCTTTTCTGAAAAATCTAGTGCTGATTCCATGTCCATGTCCATGATGACTGTAGTGGGAATAACATCGAGGGAGGCAGCAGCGATGGCAACAAGGGCCAAGACAAGGATCTGTTGATTCAGTAGATTAATTGCTAAGTGTATTTATCTATGAAGTAATAATCAAATTGACAAAACTTGACTTACTTATGAAATTAAATACATTCTCCAGAAAACATTCACTAAGTGATAAATATTTTTAAAATGTATAATACTACATGTCAAATTCTTAAAATCTAATATCTTTTTTCGATGAACTGTTCACTAAATGAATATTTTTTCTTTAAATATCTATATTTTCCAGATATCACATAGTAATGATCAGTTAAAGCGAAATAAGTTCCTTTAACAAGTTTTTATTGAGGAAACTACATTTTTTCTTGGGCTAACTTTCTTCTAATTGAATATTTTGTAAAGTCTTACATTTTTGCATTAATTACTTATATTTTTGTAAAAGAAATTGCCTCTAACGAAAATACAAAGAGTAACTCAGTATCTTTTGACGATTTCAATAGTTAATGCTCTTTTAAAGTAAAATGATTTTTTTTCCGGTTATTTTTGTATTATATTTTATATTCTTTACAAAAAAGAAAAATTACTTTACCGTAAAAAGTTTTACAGCATCGAAATCCTTTTTTATTGAAGCTAAGTCATATTGGTGTGTCTTGAGCTAAGCAATATTTGCATTGAAATTGACTTATAATAATTATTAACCATTTAAATATTATCCATTATATATTTAAAAAAAACTAAAAACTATATAAAAGCATTCAGGAAATGGGAAAAGCGAAATAAGAAAAAAAATCATAAGAACTTACAACAATTTTCATCATTTTGGTTGTTCTTCTTGGAACTATCAAGCAGACTAGTGTGTTACTTTTCTAGTCGGTCTTTTATATGCATTATCTTCCGTCAAAATAAATTAGTAATTTGACCCGTAAATGAAACAAATTCAGGTCAAATTCCATTGTTAAATGAATGAATCAATATTTGCTACATTAAATTATGCTGAAAACATCCGATTTGATTTTATCAAGACACATTTAGTCGTGTTTTAGAAACTTTAGAAATGCTTGATTGATCTCCTTTTTTACATAATGGTCTAAAACGTTGCGAAAAAAGTAAGTAGATAAATTGGTTTTTGTTTCTGATTCTTAAAATTATTTTATCAGATGAGTTCTTTATGCTTTTATAAAGGTGTAGAATTAATAATTCACTTGAAAATTAAATAATATAACTGTACTATGAATAGAAATAATTTCAGTCTGCATCGTATTTTGTGCACCTGCATTCTGTATCGTATTATGTTGTATGTAAAACAAAAGAAAGTAAAAAATTAATGTAGAACGTAAGCCAGGGTTTTCTCAAACTGTGGGGTGTGCCCCCCACCAGGGGGCGCGAGCACATTAAAAAGTCTAAAATAAAAGATTAAAAAAAAATATTAATTACTTAAAGGAAGTAAAAAAATAAATTTTGAAAAAATTAAACACATTTTTACTGATAAATTATACTTATAAATGTATCAATATGCTCAATTTTTTTACAAATTATTTTTCAATACTAAATTAAAAACAAGTTTAATAATTATTAGTTACTCCTATGGGGTTGCCAGATACAAAATTAGTTCTTATGATTTATAATTATGGTTATTCTATAATTATGTTATATATATTTATATGTATATATTATTATAATAATATATATAATATTATATTTATAATATATATAAATATATATATATTATGGTTTAAAATTTTTATGGTTTATAATTAAAGTCACGTTGTAGCTTTACGTCGAAGTACACTTTTATGTATTGTGTATTCAATGTATTGTTATTTTATGGGGGAGAGGGGGGACAATGAAATATATGATTGAAAATGGGGTCTCCAATATTGAAAGTTCGAAAAGCACTGACAAGCAGTTAAGTAGACATTATTTTCTTGCACTTACAGCTTATTCCTCTCAATAAATTGGGGTGAATGATACATTTGTTAATTACTTTTTTAAGGAAATACTAATGGTTTATTCAATAAAACTACTTGTTGGGTTCTATAAGGAATCAACTATCAATACACGTTAAAACTTTCACAATTCAAATCATGGCTATAAGTACCTTGTTATTTGAAACATCTATGAATGTGTCTTTGGTATTATGTTTTGAATATCAGCTTATTATATACCACGAAAAATCTTCTTTCGAATAGATGTTATTTGTTAACTGTAATATATTTTTAATCTTATTGATATTTCTTCTATTTAGATTTTTAAAATTTTATTTATTTTAAACTATTAAAAATAAGGGCAAAGCTTAGGGCAGAATGAAAAGGCACTAATACTTTTAAAATGCATTTGAAAACCTCATATTCCGTATTCAATGCTTATTGTTAATTGAAACTGATTTACTTTATTTAAAGTTAAAACTTTTATTGTTATATTTCCTTTCATACAAAACCTTTGAATTATAAATATATGTTACCAGAGGTGGATTAATCTAGTTGGAAACCCTAGGGGTGGCAGGTGTTTCTACTAATTTCACCCGTATGTGAACCTCCAAACTGTTTACAAATTTAATAATTTTGTTTACGTAAAATAAATAGCTTTTTTTAGCATTTAATTTTATTCATGGTGCTTTAATTTTAATGACCAGCAGTTTATTTTGTCCTATACATCTCGTTCTATAAATAATATGGTCATGATATTCAATTTATCTTCTCTCCCATAGTACTTCTTAACTAATTTTTGATGCCCTTTAAAACTGAAAAAGATCCCTCACTTGATGCATTCAATATATGTATTGTTAAAAATATTTTCAAAAGTATCTCTGCATTAGAGAAATTCGAGGCTATTTGTCTTGCAACTAGATACAATTCTAGTGGGGTTTTCACGTATTTTTGTTATCTTTTAAAAATAGTATAAATGATCCAGTTAATGGCCACAACTAAAAGATTCAATATCACTTTTGAAAATATCCTTTAATTTTAGTAATCTTTCTTCTTAACTTCAAATAATAATATCTCGTCACGAAATACAAAAAAGCGTTCTTAACACGCTTTTTAGAAATACAAAAAACCTTCTTGTCCTATCACGTATGACATAAAATGAATTCGGTATGAAATTTTCTCGTTTATCAAATTCATCTCACCGACATCTTTACTTTCACTGGAAATTATTTTTCTCTTTTGTTGCCTACGAGCTTGTCCAGCTTTCTCATAAAATGAGAATCTTGATAAATCATTTGTTTCTTGTTCTACTTTTCCAAACTCATTTTTGAAATTTTGGACAAAATTTTCTGGGGATTTTAGTAGACTAGACACTTTTAATAATTCACGCTCAACTGATTGCAACGATTTGATAAAATAATAATCTTAAGGTTTTTTTATTTCTTTTCCAAACTCTCATTAAATTACACTTTATCCTTTTCCAAATTTTTTGAATGAATTATGAAATTTCTGATTTAATACAAAGATATTTTGTTTCAATCTCGTAATCTTTAAGGAAGTCATAGTTTCATTTCTAATACTAAATGTAGTTAAACTCCCGAAATATTTCTAACCAAAATTCTTAAAATATTTCAACCAAATAAGCTTTCCAAATTCTAAGGTTTAAGAGTTCTTTTAAAAACTAGAAACAGTTACAAAAATTCTGTTGTTGTTTCTTCTTTTTAGGCTCTGTGTAGCTCAGCTACACTATCAATTCAGAAATACTCAAGCAATTCAGAATATGACTGGGGGAGGCCTGATCATCCTCGCACCTATGACTCTCTGGAATGACTTTCCGGCCCTGTTGAAGCCGCGGTAGCCAAGTGGTCAAGGTATCGGATAATAGCAGGCATGTCATCAGTTCGAGCCCAGTATCAATAAAGACCGACCGTATATGGGAGCTTTGGTGTGGTATTTAGGAGAGAGGGTATCAGGTTTCGCCCTTGTCACTTGACCATGGTTCAAAATTACGAGCTCCGTGATCAAAAGCCCTCATGCAGAGGAAAAGCGCGAAGTTAATATTCCCTCATTCACACTCACCCGGCCCTGTTAAAAAGTAAGAGATTTGATGCGGCCACTCAAACTGCGTGATAGAGCTGTCTGCTGATCCCTAGGAATATTAAGTTGGTGACACCAACGATGTTTTTTCCCAAAATTCCAAGGGGAAGAAGGGGGTATTCTCCAAAATGCATTCAATTCGATCCTTTTAATAGGGGAAAGTTCACAAAAACCTTAATTTGTATAGTTTCTTAATATTAGTTAATAAAAAGTTAATTGAATACAAAGGTTTCTTACTCACTCTAGTTTAATATTATCATTAAATATTTTTTCAGAAAAATTTCAAATATATCAATTTATTTTAAAATTTCAAAACTGAACAAAACATTAAAATATTTTCAAAATAATTTGAAATTTCCAAGACAGCCGAAACCTTTTTAACAAAAAAAGAACTACAAAGCAACAGCCAAAAAGAAATCTAAAAGTTTTTCGAGTAAATTTTTATATTTTAATAACATTCATACTTCCTTTTCTCTAAATTAGCAACACTTTAAATGTGGACATAATAAAAGGAAAACAATATCAAACTCGAAACAAAGCGTGTTTTGTTTTTCCTTTTACGAAAATCAACCATGTAGAAGCAAATAGTGAAAAAAAGGATCCTTTGATACCCAAAACAATAAAAATAGTATGTGAAAAACAAAGCATATTACCTGGAATTTTAACTTTACATATGAGAACTGGCATACATGCAAAACAAGAGAATCAAAATTAGGATGAATAATGTTAAAAACTGCCATCAAAATTCAGACTTCATAGAAGTATTTAATTATAAAACTTGCTATTAAGACCTAAATTCACCCAGCTTGAAATAGTTTGCTTTGAACTCGACGCATCTTTTATCACATAACTTGATTTTGTTTTATCTATCTTAATTATTAAAATAAGATGCATGGCTATGTATTAGTAAATAAGATGATCACTGCCATGAACTGAAAACAAACTTGTTTGATTTGATCAGTATTCATTCTTTCAATTCAAAATTTAAGCAAAAAAAAAATAAATAAATAAAAAAAACACATGCAAAAATTTTGTACTAATATTTACAATAAGATATACGGAAGGAAAATGTCTAGCGTTATTCCACTTCACAAATCCGTGGTAATCATTGAAGTTTCAATATCTGTATAAGCTTTTTTTTTGTTGCTCATTAAACTTATAACTGGTGTCCATCAAGCTCGGGGACCCTGGTGGCCTCCAGGTCCTCCACCGTTTAATCCGCCTCTGTGTGTTAAACAATATAAAAGTAAGGCATTTTTTTTGTTTTAAACTCTCTCATTAGAAGATCGAAATTGTTTATGTCATTTAAACTTATAAAAAGTAGGAAAGAAATTTATCAGTTTCAGATATTTTATCTAATTAAAACATAAATATAAAAAAGTGCAATTTTAAGATTAAAACGAAAAATTATACTGGTAAAGGAAATTTTACTGAAAGGGATAAGAAGAAAACGAGGGAGAATTAATGTTCTATGTTTGCTTGGTTATTTAGATTAGCATCGTGTTTTGAAGAATAATTGTATTTCATTTTGAAGGAAAAAAATGGACTTCTGTACTGATACATTGTACTAAGGATATCATAATGATTTTTAAAGAATACTTTCGTAGCATATGTAAATTTAAACTTAAAATGGACTCTTATTATTAGCAGTAGTACAAAAAATACAAACCATTTCTTGAATGTGGGTAGTTTTTTAAAAATTTTTAAGTTAGTGCTTAACATAATCCTATAAAAATGGCCAAATGAAAGTATATTATTTGTTAATAACTTATTAAGAAAACTAACTTTACTTTAGTACTTTTACAATCTTTATTGATATTTTTACTCGTTTTAAATTTTTATTTTCGATTGAGAAGTAAATACCTATAGTTTCTACGTACTTTTAATTATTAGAAGTGCCTTAAAATCAAGTGAAATAAAAAAAATTATAATTAATCTATCTATTTATCTTAAATATTCTATAGTTATATAATTTCTACTATTATTAAAATAGATAGAAAAATGCAATTCTGTTCAAAGCATTTATGCCCATAAAAGTATCAAAATTCTGATATATTTGCCACATCGCATAGCTTTTAGTATTGGTTTTATTTATATTATATAGCTAATTATATATTAATAACTTTTCTTGAATCATTATTTATTACCTTATATTGCACAATTTGTATGTTTCTATAATTTACATAATATGGTTTGCATGTTGGTTCACTTTTTTGAAGAAAGTTCACTGAAAAATTAAGCTTTTCAGCAGTGCATCAGTGATCCATTAACTTTTAGTTTATAACAACGTAGTATTTTTTCAGCAAAATGTGTGTATATTAAAACTATTTCCGACTTAATTTTTAAATATTTTTAGCAATAATATTTAAACTCATATTTTGTAATGTAAAACAAATTGCATTGCTGGTCACCCGAAATGTAACTCAAAGAAAAATATAGGTACCAAAGCCTGAAAATTAGAGAAATAACACACGTTATAATGGTAAAAGTATTTACAATAAAGTGTTCTGCCAATTGAGGAAGGCGAAGAAATCGGTAATGAATTTTTCTGTCACGGCTGGCAACGATCGTTGCTATATGCCTTGACATTGAATGAGGGAATTTGGATGTCTTGTTGAGGTATGTAACAGCTTCTACCTACCCACATTGACAAAGTTGATATGATGCAATAATGGGTAGTGTGTGTGAATGCGTTGCCAGTTATTCACCAGTAATTGCTCAGGAGAGTTCGATAGATGATAGATCTATAGAACAAATACGTCAAGATAAAAATGTTGAACTGAGGATAACGAAGTTTTTAATATTTCATGCTACGTATGGTTACGCATTTTGCTATTGAAATAGAGTCTTGAAGATTTTCTGAAGTTAAGAAAGATAGCAGGTTCCAAATATATCGTTAAAGAATTCTAACGTTGCATGATCATTTAAAACTGATGTGTTCTGGAGGGATAAGAGAATGTAATCTAATACCAGCGAAATTAAAATATCCGGTGCAGGATCAATTGGGCAATACATAATCAACAATTAAACGGTTTCTTTCCATTGATCTCTAGATTCGTGTGTATAAAAAGACGTGATTCTATTTGTTATGCATTCTGCGTACAATATACCATTGCAGTTGCAAAAGCACGAGTTCATAAGACAAAGGTGATCACAGAAATGAATGACTTCCAGATACATCAGTGTTTTGAAAAAGACGTTAAAAGTACGTGTGACACTGATTGTTGTATAACAGATAGCATTTGTTATTATTTGATTCCTGATCTTACAGAACGATACCTCACTGTAGTTCATACTATATGCCAGTCATCGAGTGTAAAGTTACAATCAAGCTGGCACAAACGGTTCTGTCAGTCAGTCGTCCTTTCCAGTATTCATAGATTACAGATCACTACTATTTGGTTATATTCTATATGATCACCGATTTCATCAAAGGATATTCCGCAATCTATGAAAAGAAGCATTTCTCAAACTGTGGGTACGACCACCTAGGGAGGGTGATAACCCTGAGAAGGGGGTAACTAGCATATCGAAAAGTCAAAAATAAAAGGTTTAAAAAATTGAAATTTGCTGAAAGGAAACAAAACAAATTACAATCTGACCTAAAAAAATAAAATAAACATTTATACTGATATAATATGCATATAAATGCATCAGTACTGCACAATGTATTTGATAATTAATTTATCGATAGTAAGTTAGGAACAAGATTAATAATTACTAGTGAATCCCATGAGCTTGTCATATTCAAAATTATATGCAAAATTTAATACTTATCTTGATAATTATAGTTAAAATTGTATTGTAGCTTTATGTCAAAGTACATTATTATTGAACTCAATACACTGTTATTGTATGAAAAGGGAGGGGTTGCGATGAAAATTATGACTCAAAATTTGGTCACAAATATTTAAAGTTTGAGTAGCACTGCTGTGTAAAGAATGATTTTCCTCGTTCAAACCACAAAGCATGCTCTAATGAGGCCCATATTCTTTTTTGAAGTATTCTAAATCATTTCATACATCAATAAATCCTCATATTATCAACAATCATTATCATTTCATAAATCATTATATATATATATATATATATATATATGTGGGAATTTCCCCATAGACGGCACTATAGAGGGCGCTGGCGACGCGAGTCACCAGCGAGCGAACTAACCAGATGGGAGATTAGTGAGCTAGAGGTCTCGACGAGGAGGTCTGAGCACCAACGCTGTGAGAAAAAGGAAAGCAACCGGGATCTAACTGGCCGTGTAGGGACCAAGTGGCCCGATGCTGGAAGGATAGTCACGTGAAGGTGACGCATCCATCGCCTGAATTCAATAAGTTAACAGAAACTGAATAAGAACATCCATCTACGCCATTGTGAACTGTGGTGTGATAATTATAAGTGTGAAAAGACTGAGAAACTACTGTTGAATACGAGAAAAAAAATTCATCTAAACGCTGTCAATAATAAATCTGTATAGTAGTGTGTAGTACTGTAATTGTCCACATTAAACGTTAGTATTAGTTGAAAACAGTGTAGTCAATGTGAATACCACTAGAACTCCGTGTCATAACACCATATATATATATACTACAGAGTGTTTCATTTTTTGTACAAGAGTTTTTAAATTAATTCTACCTAAATTCTTACAAATGTATTTTTCATATCCAAGACATTACTATTAATTTCTATGGAAATGCTTACATATGCAAAATAAAAAAAGTGATATATCCCAATTTTTTTCTAAGACATTGAAAATAAAAACTTATGTACTATTGTTTCAAAATCTGTAGCAGGGGAGACTAAGTTTCTAGATGGACAGTAGTCCATCATTGTATTGGCCGAATGAAAAAAAAATATTTTTACTACTCTTAAGGATCGATAAATTTCGGTGCGTACTTGTAATGCCGTTACCTAGAGAATCTCTTGTTAGAAATGAGAAATGAATATTCATAATTTGTCAATATCAAATAACTAAAGATTTGTTGAAAATTTGTTTTTCATGGTATATGTTGAAATTTATTTCAAAATAACATACTACGAAAATGTTTTGTCTGTTTATTTCAGAAACAGATTGATATAGATTTAAATAGCAGACAGAAATCATTATCCATTTAGATGATGCTATTTGTATTGTTTTTATAACTTAGGAATCAATATAAATATTTATTTGAAAGATTTTTCGTTTTAATAAAACCCAGTTTTATAAATTTAACTCCATTAAACTAGTTTTTGCATATTTAATTCTAATATTGGGAACACTACATTTATAAATACTTTTAAAAAGGCTTTTATTTTTTTGTTGCTTTTATGATACCAATATTAGTAAAAATTCAACTAAAGGCATGCAGTTAATCTTTTTTAACAGATATTCTCTACTAACAGCCGCATGAAAGTAAAAATACGGAAGATCGTAATTATAAATTTCTAAACTTCATAAAAAATAACAGTGATTTTGGTTTCTTTTAAGTGTTTTAATAAAAGAGAGAGAGAGAAGCTTATGCCTGCTGTATGATAACGTTTCCTTTGTTACTAACAAAAACTTTCAAATTTACTAAATTGAAATCTATGGCATTCGTTTTAACAGTTATAATTAAATAAATAGTTTTAACTTTAAAAATTAAAATTGTTAAATGTAGTTGAAATTATTTTGAAAGAATACAAATTTACAAAATAGGCGGCAGATTAAAATTTTGTTTTTTTAAATCCTCAGTATTCTACAGATTCACAACTTTCCAAAAATTTAGTATTTTCAATAAATAATCCCTCTTTCGTGTCTTCAAACAATACCAAACTTTCAATGTTATTAATGATTTTAATTATATGTGCTGGTTACGGTAGTCAAGTGGTTATGGTCACGAACTCGTGGCCGGTGTGTCATGAGTTCGAGCCTTAGGACCACTGAAGACTAGCCGTGTAGAGGGTACTGTGGTGCATGTTAAATCTGTTAGGCTCAAAGTCCTCTCGCTACATTGCGATATAACTAATATCCACCCATGATACATTACCACATTTGATTAACAAATATTCACATCTATATCAAGTAGAAGAAGAAAAAATGGAGAGATTACGTATGATTTGATTGTACATCACACTGCGAGAGCTATTCACGATGGACCTCTCACCAAACTACCACACTACGGCATTGGGAGGAGTTTTTTCTCTACAGATTTAATGTACATTATTTACAACTGGTTTTCAGTGTCACTAAAAGTGCACAAAAAAGAAAGATTAAGCCATTGTACTATTAGAGATACGTTTTCTATTCGTGTTACATCTCAGAGACAACTTTACATTACTAAACTGCTTTTTTCCGGTAGAAATATTTGATACAATTTGTATTTATTATGCAATTTTAATTTTATTTGTGTGTGAAAATTTAAAGTTACATTTTTATGTTGAGGGGAAGATTATGGAACATTTCAGTTTTAAATAATGTGGATAAAGAATATATCTTATATATAGATGAACTAAAAACAGATGTATAAATTGTATGTCCGTAAAAGCATTAAGACTTCACAAAAGTCGATCCAAAAATCGATTTTTCAATTTTGATGGAAAAATAAAATACTACCATTTCTCTTTCTAATGCAATTTAAATTTTTGTTCTAGTTATATTAGAAGTATTTTTAATATTTTTTTAAAAAATTTGTTTACATCCGTCAAACCCAAAAACAGCTGATTGCCACGCCCCTTTCATTTCAAAACAAAAGACACTTGCTACTTTTCAGCCTCATCAAATATTTTAAATTGATTAAAAGGATTTATTTTGATCCGTAACTTGTTCAGGAAAGAAGTGAAGTGAATAATTGTAGCTGTTTGTTTACTTTCTGGAAACTCGCGTGTTGTTTTTTACCTCTTCAAATATTTTACGAATTTCTGCTATTGGAAACATTGTTTCTATCAAAACATTTTTTAACATGTTTTGTTTAATAACAAAGCGTTAAAAAATGAAAGTTTGGAAACAAAGGTACAAAAACCCAAACTTTCCAGAAATTAAATGCGTCATAAGTCAGAATAATGAATTCAAATTATACATGAATAATTCAACTTTAAAAGCTAAGTTAGGTAAGTTAAATAAAGAGTATGTTTCCTTTTTAGATTCATTTGAAAGTTTTTTTTGAAATAATGGACATTCTACTGTTTTCTTGTGCTTTGAAACCACATTTATTATAAATAAAATGTAAAAAAACAAGGTATTTACATAAATTTTGGTCGCCAAATCCAAAATTTGGTTCTAAAGTTGTTGACATGTTGTGATTTTTGTGATGTTATTCAAACATTTCTTAATACCAGGTTTACTAAAACAGTAGTTAATCAAAAAAGATACAAAATTATATGAAGTAAACACTGGGCTTTCATATGCTATTACTTTTATTGGAAAAGAGAAGCAACTGCGAAAATATTTTGTAGAGTTATGAATTGTCACGTCCACCAAAGTGGTTTTACGAGTTCATGCATGCATTAAATAACACGACACAGAAAGTAGCCAGTCTATGGTATTATATATATAACTGCTGTCGAAATAATATCATTTAATAATGCAAGTCCTATTGTACCGGTGTGTTTGCCTATGGCATTTGGCAAAAAAGGGGTCATGTTTCTATGAATGGTATTACAGCAGTTAGTGTGAACACTGGGAAAGTTGTTGATGCCGAAAAACTACAGAGTAAATACTCAAGTAATTTTAACGGCAATGTACATAACATTGAGTGTTCGACAGATTACTTCGGAAGTAGTAGGGGGATGAAAGTTGAAGGTGCACTTTGTATTTTCCATTGCTCAGAGGCACGCACAATTTACGATACACAAATTACGATTTACTAATTGCGACAAATTATTTGGGTGATGAGGATTTTAAAGCATACAAAGCAGTTTTAGAATCTTAACCTTAGAAAGATGTCAACATTAAAACATTAGAATGTGTTGGTCATGTTGAGAAAAGGATGGAGACATGACAGGGCATTAAAATCAAAATTTAAAGGCAAAAATCTTGAGGACAAAAAAATTTCTAGGAGGTCGTTATAGATTAACAGATGCAGGAATAGACAAATTGTAAATATACTATGTTTTGTGTGGCTATTTGAAGCAACTCAGAAAACTTGTCAGTCATGATGCAAACTATTTCGGCTATATTTTTTTCATAAACTCTCCACAGATTTGAAAATACGACACGGCTTATGCCCCATAGGAGGTGATTCGTGGTGTGAATATAATAGGTTCATACTGAAAGGTGACACACATAAGCTTAACACAACTCACCTATTGCAATTAGCAATTGCATTAAAAAGTATTTAGATATTTCTCTAGTCTTGAACTTTTATTTAGGTACTTTCACGGTAAAAACTTAATATTTCAATGAAACCTTAAATTGTATTTGATTTATAGTTCCAAAAACTGTATTTATACAATTAGGAACTTAAAAAACTATAATATTTGAAGCTACATTTTTATATTCAAGGTTTCATTACCAAATTAAAAGTTTTAGATGTATTAAAAATTCAAACCCTGGATTTTACAAATGTCGAGCGTTGGAAGAAGTAGATCATGCGCATATTAAGAAAGCAAAATAGGCAGTTTTACAATAACCAAAGAAGCTAGAACTAAAAACAAACAATTAAAATGTAGACAAGAAGATGATCTTGCATATGATACCTGAAATCCAAGTTGTGGTTCTGGTACGTATTAGTTAATAGTAAATTTTTACTTTAAATCACTATTTCTCAAAAGTGTAAATTTCAACACAAAAGGAACATTTTTGAAAAATCTACTTAATTTATAGCTTTGAAACTTTGCACATATGTTACAAACATACAAATAAATATTTTAATGAGAGATTTTGTCAAAAAATTATTCAAAAAAATTTTATGGATTAAAATGTACAAGAATTTTCATCGTTTTAATAATTTTGACGTGTTACTCCACATATGAATTTTTTAAAAAAAAACTAATCAAAATTTTGAAAAATGCTCTCATTAAAATAATAAAAACAATACAATAAATCTACACAAAAAATTCATGACTGTACAACTTGTCAATTTTTCAAAAATGTTCCTTAAATTTGGTCATTTTTAACATTACGGAGATAGGGAAAAGGCTGCGTGAAGTGACCCCCTTAAGAGTATTACAAAACAGTTCTTAAGTAATGTAAAATATATTTAATTCCAGTACTAAAATGTACATAAACCATTTTTTAAACATTATAAAAATTAAAAAATTATAAAAAAATTTGAATGTTTACGCTTACACAACTCTCCCATAACAAATTATTTTTAACGAATCAGGATGTGATTTTATAGGATAACTTCAATACTATTAATAAGTTATGATGTGAGTGGATACGTAAATATTACCATTATTGTGAATGAAAAATGTGTACAAAATTTCTTTCTTTCATTTTATTTTAAGTTTTATGACGTTACTTTAGATTAGCTGATTTTCCCACATTTTATAATTTTCACTTTAGTCTTTTCACAGTAAATACAAATGTTTTAAATTTATTTTAATATTGTAAGTA
>BMAO01028100.1:0-58570 GCA_019973975.1 Trichonephila clavata
TTACGTGTAATAATACTTTTTTTGTACTTAGTAATAATAAAATAATATATTTTTATTTAATACAAGATACTTATGGACTTAATAAATCTATTTTTTCATTGGATTTCTTAAACGATCGCAGTAGACTAAACGCACTCAAATCCGCTTGAATAGCTGTTGCCTTGCACTGCTACTGCAGACTTTCAATGTGTCTGGCAAGATGTAAAAGCCATTAAAACTGTCTGGCTATTGAGATAACATTTTTTTATAGGTCCTCAAGTAACATATACAAAATTCAGCTTTTATACTATAACGAAAGTATATTATAGTTTTTTAAAGTTTGGGGGTGTCTGGCAGGGGGTTGCAACTATACTAAGTGTCCGGCAATGGGGGGGGGGATTTTTAATGTTATTCCGAAGAAAATATTTTTTAAAAATTGAGCTTTATGCTTTATAGAAATTGAGGTACTATTTTATGCTCCTTTACTACCTGTTACCTGCCCAAGTAACCCCAATCCAAACTCCATACTCGCTGATCGTTCGTACCTGTGTTGGTGACATCCACAGAGAAATTTTCAGCTTTTATAAAATAACGAAGGTCTGGCTGTCGTGGGCTCTTGGGTTACAATGTAATACAAAAACAAAAAGACCAAGAGGCATAAAATTTAACACACGTAAACTAAGTTTTGCCTTTCGATGAGAATTTTTCAAAATTTACTTTAGATTTTGTTTTAAAAAATTTGAATTTTGAAACTATATTCTTCATAGCTTTGGCAATATCAAGTCAATATATGAATCACGTCACGTCTTCGTGTAGTTTTTCGGATATTGTTATATATTTCCATTATCATTATGTCTGTTTATTGGTACTTTTATTCATTTGTTTGTTTCTTGTAGTACAATTAAAATTGTTTTTTTTAAAAATAATTTATCGCAAAAAGCGTTTATTGTAGTAATATTAGACAAAAGGGGAAAAAACGATTTGTTGACGCAATTTAGAACCTTTTTTTCCCTCCATTGCTAAAGATGTGGACTGAGAGAATTGGACTTTTACCCAGAACAAAGCTATAAAGATATACAGTTTTCTCCCAACTCTATGCCTATTTTATTATATGTTTTACAGATAAATTTTTTTAAGATGAAGTTAATGTTATAATTTCTTCTTCAGTTTGAAGATCCTTCATATTTATTGATTTTTCATAATTATTTTACAAACTGTCCTGTTACATTTTATTGTGATTTTCAAGTGCATATCGAATGCTTACAGGATTCTATATAGTTTGCTTAGTTTATATTAATAAAACAAAGATTTTTGGGGGGGAAAGCAGCATAGTGCAAAGGCGGAAGCAGTTTGTGTTTAAACTTACTCAGTATGCGGAAAGAACCTTTTAACTCTTTTTTTTAGAAAGGGCAAAGACTAGTAGAAATTGAGGGATTCATAAAAAAGTTTAAACACAAACTGCTTCGCATGATTGTAGAGAATATTTCTTTACGTGATTTTACTATCTATTTTTGAAAAATTTTCTGTATATTCGTTTGTTCTATGAAGCAGAATTACGATCTTTTTTCAAGTTAATCATCACAAAATCACTTCATTTCAAAATTTCACTGAAAATTATTCAGAAGATTATTGAAGGATGGACCATAATTTAGAAAACATATTTTAAATTTTTGGATGAGTTCTTTTGCACATCGTTGGAAGTGAGTATTGATTAAAACATTTATATGCAAATAAATTAGTGAATGATGAGTTTTATTTAAAAAATTTAACCGTGTGAAGAACGAGTATGCCAGTCAATCCAACGTATAAAAAATTCGTCACCCATTCGGAATAGTGGTTAGTAACACTGACTGCTGTCCGGGATCGATTCCCGGAGAAGACATGGATGTTTGTAAATGTGTAGTGCCTTTGTGCCAAGGGAGTACTCTAAATAGCCGTCGAACCGCTAGTCTTCTTATGAGGTTGGTGGAAGGGGATGATAGGTAGGAGACCTCTGACCACCCCCAGGGTATTTTCCTACAAAATTGGGGTGGAATCAAGCCAAACCCCACTGTCACCTGTATGGTGCTGAAAGCTACATGCTAACGACAGCCGTAAATATAGCCCTTTGCCGCGATGAACTTCTTTGGTCTTGTTCTGATGTTACTGTCGATCAGGTGGCATAAGCGCTAACAGCAACCTAAAAAGAATCAGACAACTTACGATGTATCTTCAAACTTAATAGTGATTTCCATAACATATTTATCAATGCATATCTTGTACTTTACTAAAATATAAAGATTCTTTTCAAAATGTTGAATTTATATATTTAACTTTTCGAAATTTATTCTACATATTCAACTTTGATAATATGCATTAATTCTGTGAAGGAGCGTAGCTACCACCGTATTAATCGTAAGAAAGTGATACGGGCCCCCAAACTACAGGGTCCCTAATATGTATAAGCAAAATACGTAAAGTGTTATCAACAGTCCCATTACCAGAACTCCCATTTCCAAAAAAGGGCCCTCAAAGAATTTTGATATATGGCCCAGAACTATCTAAGCCAGTGTTTCTGTGGATGGTTTTATTGGCTTGGGGTTTGTGATTTATATACACTTTATTCTAATATATTTGATAATACTAGTATATGTAAATTTTTCCATATAGTGGGGAGTAGATTCTCATAAACTAACTTAACGGAGCTTTGCTCTGTAATCTCATTCAGAAACAGTACTTGAAAGCATGATAACCCTTTTTTAATATTGGTTAATTTTTTCCTTTTATCTTTTCTTCTTTTGAGAACCTTTCCATTTTGAGGAATTCTTAAAATGAAAGTTGAAAGTGCTGACTGAGTAGTGTAGGTTTGTCACTGGCCTTCTGCACCCAAGGTTGCGGGCTCGACCCCGGCCCAAGTCGGCGGATTTTCATGATACAGAAAATCGACAGCGGCTATGTCGTATAATTATGCGGCATGTAAAAAATCCCTTGAAGTGCCCATTTGGCTTGGGTGCTCTCGGCAAAATTAAATTCCTAAGTTCAATTTCGCATCGTCAGAGCTCAGGTACCTTTTCTGGGCAGGTAATAGGGCGTCAAAATTACTTGCGGTAATTGGTATCACTTAAATGGTGCCACATTAAAAAATGATACCAGTCCTGGGAAATGAACTAGGTTTGTGAAAAGGTAAAAATATCAATACGCAGCCCCATTAGAGAAAAAAAAATGAAAGTGAGGACAGACTGCATTTTTTTTTTTCACTTTATACAAAATGTTGTTTTTTGTTGAAGCTGTTTAAATTCATTTTAAAATAACACATACATCGAAAAATGTTAAGAGCTTATTTATTCCTTAGAAATGTGTGTTTCAATTTATCATTAGTTTAAAAGTAAATTTTAATTTAAATGTAACCATTTATAACCACATAACGTTATTACACATATTGTGTCTCCCCTTAAGGAATGTGGCTTTTACAAAGACATAAACTAAAAAACTGATAAAAAAAACAGGTAGACTTTCTACATAAAATTGTTTCAAAGGCATTCAGTAAATATACATTGCTCTTTTTATCCTTGTAATCAGTAAAAAGTGAGTATTATTTAAAAATTATTCTTTTTCCGATGCTACAATGAAAGAGAGGATCAGATCTTAAAAAATAGAAAAAGTTCATTACCTTCGTCAGATCATCTTCTTCGTAGATTTTAGCTCTTTTCTGTTCATAGTATTTTACATTTTTATCTACGTAATCCTGTACTTTCTCTGAGTCTTTGATGTTATCTTTACTTACTTCTTTCTAAAATAAATTTGAATAAGTTATGACTTGAAATAGTTAATTCAAATCAAATGTGATTTCTCTCTAAAAATCTCTCTTCACTAAACGCTTTACATCATATTTATATATATATATATATATATATATGTAATAATTCACCTTAATTTTCTCTTGAGGGTTTTTTTTAACCCATAATGGTCCTAAGCCCTCCAGAACTTCCCGTGATAATCAATTTCTAGTTTACCCGCTTAACGGGATATAACCATAACTTTATCTTCCGAAAGCTAAAAACTCAGGGTTTTTTAAATTAAGAATGATGCAATCTTGCATCACCCAAGTACCTGGACCAATCAGAAAAGCCTGTACCGGAAGTCATATGATTTATATAAAAAGCTTCCACTTCACCATGACTATAAAACGCCTGAGATCTCGAGAGAGTACGGACGCTTTTCTTCCGTAAATTGCTTGAGCATGTTTTTGTTCATGTCATCCCTTTGTGTTTGTGATCGTCAAATAAATGCAATATTACAATAACAACATGTTTTTTCATCAATTCATTCAACGGCTGCAAGCATGAAACATATCCATTCCATTCAAAAATGTCTTAATTCATGGTAAAAAAAAGCCTTAAATTCAACCAAGGCCTTTTTTTTTATTAGTTCTGGGCAAAGGTAGAATTTTTTACAGCCTTTCTTGACCCCTTAAATGGTCTGCCAGTACACCGTACGGGATGCCGAAAAATGGCTGCACCGGTTTGCCCATACTGTACGGGCACTGATATTTTCTTCTATCTATCTTTTTGATTTGCACATATATTTCATTCTTATAATGAGATTATTAGTGCTAGTGTGTGTGTTTTTAAGTGATCCAGTTTGTCCATGGTCCTGAAACACTTCTCATCCGAGATTTTCTTTGTGGTGAAGGCGGGAATTTTCCTTTGAAGGCTTGAATTGAGATTCTTGAAAATGTCCCATAAAAACAGAGATGGGCAAAGCAATGTGCAACTTGTTGTTTGAAAATAAATGAAAATGAAAAGATAATCCAAAAAAGCCGATATTATCTCTGTCCCCATTGCAATGTTAGTACTACAACATGTTTCAAATTGTGTGTGTGTGCATATATATATGCACACAGACACAAAAATTCTCGACCGTTTGAAAAAAAGGTACGATCATGAAATTTTTTCTTAGTATGAGAGAATTTCTTTTAAGATACATGAAACGTTCTTCATAACATATAGAGTGTACTCATAAAAATCAAACATTTAGGGATTTTTGTGTTCCACAATTATAAAATAAGAAATTGTGTAAAAACTTCAAAATTAAAAATTTTAAAAAGTTCTTCCCTTTTCGCATTTTGTTAAGTATTATGCTTAATTATATGTAATAAAAAATGTACCCTTTTGGAACATTTTGGGCCAAAAAATTGACCGCTTAAGGGGTTAAATCACTTATCAGAGATTAGAGTTCCAATAGGGTTACCTTCTCCGTCCAGTTCTTTCAAAGACTGTTTTTCAAAATAATGTTTAAAAAATTTCCTTCATAATTTAAATTTATATATGTGACAGTCAGAATTATTACTGAATAACTGTATTCTCCTTAAACATTTAAAGTAAAACATTAGTTTAGCATTATAAATTTAGACTAAATAATTTTCCAAATAGAGTATAGGAATATATAAAGCTTAAAACTCTCTCTCTCTCTCTCTAGGAGGATAATTTTTAAAAAATATTCATGCATTCTACAATTCAATCATGCAATAATAAAGTAACTTGGGAAAAGCGGTTGAAAATTAGCATTTTTAAAAAGAAGCATTATGTGCTTTTGAGGAAGAACATTTTCTTCTGATTCAAAAATATATCTGCAATTATTACTTATTTTATTAAAAATACCCTAAATACGCAGCATTCTACTTAAATAGAAAAAAGGTACTTACGTACTATCGCAACAATGTCAACTTTCAAGATAACTCGCCAAGTTGGCAATCCCTATATCTTATGAGTCGTAGGCACTGAATTGGCAACCATGTACTTCGTTTCACATAATTTCGCCAAATGGTTGCGATAATACGTAAGTACCGAAAAAAATAGTAAATGAACTGTAAATGCTTAAAGTCCATACTTGTCCATACATGTTCAACTTTTAAATTTAAGAATTACAAATAGGAATTAAGAACTTATTAGCATTTAATTAAATCGATGAAAGTTAAAAATTACATTCATAATTAATTATGCATTTAAAAACTGAAAAAGTTCACTACCTTTACTAGATCATATTTATTGCTTTGACTAATTTCTTTTTTAACAATTCTTTCATTTTTGTCAATGCCTTTTTTGTTTATATCGCTCATGTGATCTTCTCTCTCATCCATTTTAATATTGATAATTTGCCTCTTGTTTCCGTTTCTCTGTAGTTAAATTTTTTCTTGAAATCTTTTATTTTACTTTTTTGGACTCTTTTCTCATTAACTATTATAAAATTTGTCAACCAATTTCATATTTCTAAGCTATGGATAAAAATTTTGAAGAGAATTAGCAACGATCTAAATGAAATTTGTATCGTATATTTTAACTAAAATTTTTCATAGCTTTTATTTTGTTTTTCAGTCAGCTCGAGTCATGTGAAAACTCCAAATAAAAAGGAGAAGTATTCATTAAAAATCGTATAGGGAAAAGGAAATTGAAAGATTTCAAATGCAATATATCCAGTAGTGTAACATACATCTCGCATTGCGGGGAGGAAGGGCAGGGACTATAAGAGACCCAAAGCTTGACTGACGCCAAGTATGTATTTGGGCTTGGGGTCCAAAACCTGAGTTTGAAGGGGGGGGGGCCTAATATTCTCCGTTACACCACTGATTACATCTGTTGACATATATTGCAATTCTAATATATAGAAATTTATGATAGTATTCAAATTTAAAATTGTCCCTCATAAATTCTTCATTATATTTGAAAAACCTTACCTCCCCCCACCCTTTTTCCTTTATCAACAGTATTGTAAATTTGTGGCATTGCCTCATGCTACAGAGTTTTAAAATGAACAAATCTAAAAGGCTCATTTAGGAAGATGTTCACTTATTTTTATATAAAATATTCAACAAACTATCGTTAATATGTCAAAACTGAGCCTTTAACTTTAATTTTACATCAACAAAATTTACCTGCGATTCTTTCCATCATTCAGATTATGCAATGCGCACCTTTTTTCTGTTTTTAATGCAAATACATTTTATAGAATAAACATTGTACTATGAATCCAATAATTCATTAATCAATTTGAATCCCTTTTCTTTATTTTTACAAATATTGGTAATTGACCCCTTGACCGTCTGGTGGCGAGATTCTAGCAATCATTTTCATTCCCGTTCAATATACGCAATCACCATATCGATCGGAAATGAAGTGAAACTGTATTTTATTTGCACATGCGAAAATTATGAATTCATCAGCGCTCATAAACAATTGTGAATCATCAGAATCTGGTAAGCAAATGCCGCGTATTTCTATTTTTTTTTTAGTGTAGTGTTATATTTCGTTAAATTTCTGCTAGACTTGTAATTCACATTATTCTGTACTTTAGATTCGAAATTTGTCAGTGCAGTTCAAAAAACTTAATGAATGATCTGATAAATACATGGCTTAAAAAAAATTCATAATTTATTATCAATCGTGTTTTCTTCAATCAATTCACTCGTTGTATTGGTTCACTGTCCATTTTATGACAGATTTTCTTCATTAACACTTCCAAAATATATATATCCGTGCATGTATTAAATTGTCATTGCACGTGCCAGTTCTTGAACTCTTTTTCCAATGTTTAATTAAATGCACAAAAGAAATGCCAGTTTTCCAGAGATTTCCATATGGTTTTCACAATTTCACATTCTTTTGACGTATTAAAGTTGAAACAAAAGAAATTGCGTATAATTGAATATCTATGTGTATGATGCAATTAATTTAAGGTTACCGACTGGTTGCGACAACTTTTTTTTTTAAAAAAAGAGATATGGCTATTTTTTTGTTATTTTTAGATTTGCTTAGTAAATTTTAAGAAAAATATGCTAAAATTTAGAAAAGAAATTATTATAAAATAAAAATTAAAAAAAAACCTAAACACTGCCAAAAGGTTTATGAACAAATTTTTAATTTTTTCATTCTAATGTGTTGCTATGTTATTCAATTTTGAAATGACCTTCAGGATAAGAGATGTTTTAATTTTTACAAAAACTAGAGCACTTTATGTCAGTTATATGAAATTGCTTTAAAAAAAACAGTGATATTCACATAAGGGTCTGTCAAATTTTGTAATAAAACAGTAATTGATAAATCTGAAGGTTAAAACAATTCTACTATTATACAGAACTTACAGAAAAAATTTCAGTTAATTATTTTCAAAAAATTACATATCGAGTAAAGCACATCTTGCTTAAAGTAATGGCATCTTTTACTAAAACACTTGTAGTTTTTGTTCTAGTGAACAGAAAATGATAAACTTGGTACTTTTATAAAGCTAATAAAATGAGCTATAAAATAAAATCATTGAAAAAATTTGTCAAATTTCACATTTTTAGGGTAGTTGGACACCTTAAAAGTATCCTCATATATAAAACCGCTTTTAGTACTTTTTAAAAAACCAAATGCCATTGTAAAATTTCAACAAATAATTTTTTGTGAATGTTCTCGAGATTGCACCAATTTCATCTTATTCATTTGCAGCCTGATTTTTCCGCTAAATAATACAGGTTACTATTAATAGTAAAATCTTTGGGAATTAAATGCTGGCATGTGGTTAATGAGTTTCCAAATAATTTTTTTTTATTTTTAGTAATTGCATTGCAATTTTTTGATCACAAGAAGTGGTGGCCAAACTACTAATATTTGTTGATAGTTGTTCAGCGAGATTATAAAGTAGCATTTGGTAAAATCCTATTACAGCCATGCCCACCCCTTAGTGAAGATTTTTTATCAGTGCCAAGGCACGATTTTCAAACTCGAAACTGACGGAACTGGAGAAAACATGACATTATATCCGGAAGAGCTAAAAGTGGTAAATTTTGAAAACCATATGAATAAAAACAATTGAAATTCAGCTATTAAGTATAGTAAATTTAAGACATTCTGAAATGGAAGAAACTGGGAAAACTTGCATGCTTACAAAGGGATGTCCTTCTCCACCGGAGGGTACAATGTGGTGATCGCACAGAGAAGTTCCCGAAATATATCATCATCCAACAAATGATCTCTCTGGCATCGCCACAAGTATTCAGCTAGGTAGTGGTCAAATTGACCCTCCGTATGGGCAGGATGGTTCCTTAAGGATCTCTTGATTGGCGACCATGTCCCTTTGATGGAGTTTGTGTGAGCACCAGTTTCAGGGTACTTAAAAGTCAGACTGTGGTTGACCCACAAATGCTTATAACCTTCATATAACTGGAGATTTTAGGCCTTCCAAAATTATAACGGACCTTGGTACCATCCACCCTTTATAACATTCAAAAGTTCATCGTTCGTATGATTAGCAACCACTCTAAAAAGCATTTATTCATATTCCTTTCAACTCTTCCAAACACCCATTGACCATCCACGGGCTTGCCTCTTCCATACTTCATTTCACCAAACATGCTCTCGTCAATTTTTCCTTCGCAACCGAGTAGTTCACTTTCATTCAAAACAGCAATCATACAGACCTCTTGACAAAACATGAACCAATCAACAACTGTATTCTTATTCACTTTCACATTATGCACAGCAAACCCATTCGACTTTTAAAAAAATGATGCTTTAAAATTAAAATATTGCACCTACTCATGACTTTTAGAGAACCACATACCTTTTCTTACGCTCTTGCAAACATCATGCGGATTCTGTTTTCCTTTCGTATGGCATCTCCATTCAAATCCATCAATTGTACCTTTTCTTTCTCTCAACCATGTCTTTTCCACATTTTGGACATTCATACCTGTTAGCAATCAAATTTCCATGCATACACCATTCAATTAAATTCATTTATCCCCTTTCTTCCAATAAAGCAAAAAAAGTAATAGTTAAACCTTCCGTACGACAACTCATTCTGAACAACTGGTACTCATATTTATTACAGAGAAATCAAGCGTGCAAAAGATGGAAATGGTAAAATTTTTCTGTTATATTATCGGAATTAGGGTTGCCAAAGTTAATGCAACTAACAGTAATTTTTAATTGCAGGTACCTAATAGTCATTAATAACAAAATTTTAATTTAAAGATGAAAAGGAGGGGTAGATAGCTTGACGAACTTATCGCCTGCTTAGCAACGAAAAAAAGTTCAAAAACTGGGAGTGAGCTATAATACGATGCAACCAAACGTATTATTACAACAATCGCCAACTCTTTTAATAACTCACCAAGTTGACAACCCTGATTTCCTATGTGATGCACTAAATTGGCAACTAGGTGCTTTGTTTCATATAATGTCGCCAACAGGTTGCGATAGTACGCAAGTACCAAGTTTCAATTTATTATTTTCTTAAAAAATAAAGAAAAAGGCTGATCTTTGCTTAAAAGAGAAGTTCCTCAGATGGAAATAAAACTTTTTGATGGCTTCAAGAAAAAGTAAAAACAAGTCAGATTGCTGGATTTGTACATTTTTCTCCATGGTGAGCTCCGCAAATTTAAAATCAAATTAATTCTCATGCCTCATTATCTTGCTTTCCTCAAACTGGACATTCTCTTGTGCAATCCTTCTAATACAATTCATATTAAGTTCTGTCAGCATTCCCAAGTACAGTCACTCAAAAAAGTATTAGGACACTTGGTATGCATAACTGTAAAGCCATTTATAAAAATATTCATCACATTAAAATAAAAACAAAATGAATTAAGAAATATTTTAACATTTGGCATACAGTATATAAGGAAATTTTTTTAGTATTATAGAATTATAATTTGATCTAGCATTTCAAATATAATTCAAAGGCACACTGGAGTCAAAGTATTGGGACACTTTTAAAATGAGAAATTTAATAAATATACATTGCATCAATAGAATTTAATTTCTCTCCACTTTTTTAGACTTGAAAGTTTAAACATAAACATTTCAATAGATGAGATTATTTATAGAAAAATGGCGAGAAACAAATATATATCGGCTGGTGTGTGAAATCTCGTAATACGTCATTGGAAAAAAGGGAAATTTGTTCGTCGTATAGGAAAAATCTTGAAATTGAGTAAGTCTACTGTTTTTAACATCATTGACAGGCTCAAGAAAACAAATAGTGTTGAAAACAAGCAAAGATCAGGGCATCCAAGGTTATTTAATGAACTTGAAGAGCAGTGGATTGTGAGGCAAGTACACATTAATCCAAGAACTAGTGCAGTAAAAATGACTTTGCAATGTAAAAGTAGGTTCTGAAAATCAGTAAATCCTGAAACTGTCAGAAATGTTTTAAGAAAACATAAGTATTGTGGCAGAGTACCTCAAAGAAAGCCCTACTTCAGCAAAGCAGATAGACAAGCTAGGTTGGCATTTGCTAAAATGTATGCAAGGCAGCCAACAGAATATTGGGAAAATGTATTTTTTGTTGATGAAAGCAAATATATAACATTTTCAGAACAGATGACAAGCAAAAAATTTAGCAAAAATCAAATACACAGCAATGCATGTCAAATATGGAGGGGGTAACCAAATTGTCTGGAGCTGTGTGACAAGCTTTGGTGTCAGGAACTTACATTTTATTGATGGTGTAATGAATAAATATGTCTATCTTCACATTATCAAGTAAAATTTAAAGCAAAGTGTTAGCAAGCTGGGAATCTCAGGACATTTTAAATTGTACCAAGATATTGACCCAAAACATATTGCAGATATTTGCAAGTTATGGGTCCTCTACCACTGTCCTAGTGTTATTAAGACTCCTGCACAAAGTTCAGACCTTAATCCTATTGAACATTAGTGGGATTATTTGCAGCAAAAACTAAATGAGCACTAAATTTCTAACAAGCTGTATTTAAGAAAATATTTGGTTGAAAAGTGGACCAAAATCGATAATCGTTTTGCAAAAAATTGATCCAATCCATGCCAAATAGACTTCTGAGAGGTCATAAAAAGCAAGGGCGGCCCCAAAAGATATTAATTTCTAAGTTTGAATTGTTTTTCTTAATTTTTTGGGAAGTGTCCCAATACTTTTTTTAGCACATTTTTTAACTCAATTTCTTCTATTTTCAATTTTAACCATAATTGCATTAATGTATGAGTTTTGTTCAAACTATTATTATTTACCAAAATAACATTTACTTTTTTTGTTTCATTTATAATATTTAAGTAAAATACTACAATAAAAATCTATGAACTGGTAGTGTGTCCAAATACTTTTTTGACAGACTGTATATCTATCACTTGAATCTCATCTTTTTAACCAAATACATAGCATTCTTGCTTACCCTGCATTTGACATTTGCAGCAGCAATCAATCCTTTATTGATACAACACTGTATCACAGACATTTTTCCCTTTTAATTTAAATAATAAAAAAACCTAAATCATATTTCTTGGATGTACTGTACAGGATAATTCAAAGGAACAAAGATAAAACAAAAATATCCCAATGAAAAGTAAGTGAAAATTCTAAATAAAAATGAATAATGAAATGCTTAATTTGAAAATTGTCTGTCTTTTTAAAAACATCTACACATTTGAAATAACAAATGGCAGTTAAGTATTAAGAACACATTACCTTATTGGAATAAGACTGCATTTAAATACAAGGGTTGTTGCCAACTGAAACAGTTTGCTTGAATGAATTCATTATCTCACCATGAAATCTAGATAAAGATCACCAAATCCAACTGACTACCTGTTTTACACTCCAGCCACCAGATTATTTTTTTAATGATTTACGGTAGCTTGTTTTACATATAGAGGGGAACAACCAGGTTCAGATTAAATCGAAAAAATTTATGCCATCCTAAGAATAATTGCTAAACATTTTTCAGACATCCAGTTATTATGAAATTACCTGGAAATGTGTAACTAAACATTTCATGCATTCTTAAACCTAATGAACAAAAATATTAATGTGTTCTTTTTTCTCAGGAGCAATGGAAGGAGTAGATGTTGATAGTGACTCAGGAAGTGATAATGATTGGGAAGGTATAGAGGAAGAAGTATCTCTTTCCTTCCAAACACTTTGTCTTTTTTGTCCTGAAGTCTTTAACAGTGCAGAATTGATGTTTGAGCACTGTCAAACGCAGCATATGTTTGATCTTGTTAGTTATTGTAAAAAGATGGACATAAATTCCTATTCATATATAAAATTCATCAATTACGTAAGATCTCATGTAAGTATAAAAATTCATGCACACATACTTATAAAAGTTAATTGCATTGCATTATGATATAATGTAACTTGTTTACTTGTTCATTTTTGGCAGAGATGATGGATACTGAGTATTCTGTACCTTAAAAGGAAAATAGTATAAAAGAAATTGGGTGCTTACATATTAGTGTCCCTGCAGCAAAATTTGTAGCATGAGAATGACGCCATGATATCAAATCAACAAATATTCTTATATGTTTTATTTGGGGGAAAAACTATTCTCGTGGTGCAATTTTGGCTGTGGTGACCCTAATACATAAGTACCATTGCTCCATTTTAAGAATTAAGAGTTGATACGCTTAGGTTTATTTTTAATTCCAAAATTAATGTTGCAACCTTAATGTAATATAATTACTTTGCTCATATCTATAGCCACTATCTCGCTGTTTTTTATTCCATCTAATTTTAAAAATTATAAATAGTTTATGTAAAAAATTACATTACTAAAATTTTGTAATGCATAACATCTGTAATTATTGTCTTTTATAAATTATTGCTCAGTCTTGTAAACTATTACAATATTGAAATTCTCATTAAGTAAGGGCATATTTTCACAATGAAATGTAAATGTCTGCCTAAATTTTAGTGTCAAAGCAAACAACGCACAGCACATGAACAATGTTGATTTTTAATAACCTGTAATTATCTTCATAAAATGCTCTATTTTGTTTCAGAAATTATCACCATCAGTAATATGTGAAATAACCAAAATTTCATGTCCTTGGACTAGTGATGATTATATGAAACCTTATAATGTTTCCGATCCTTTACTTACTTTTGGTAAGTATTTGTCATGCAATTTTCAATGTAGAAAAAAGAATGTTTATTCTACCCCAAATGACTTTCAGCTATTTATCTTTCACAAAATATTTTATTATTCACTATAAAAATACCAAAAAGTTGGTTTAAATCTATTGTATTTTTATGTATTCCCTTCTACAATATCTAATTCTAAAATTCTTTTTGGAGGTTTAATGATGATATTAAATGTTTAAAATATTGATGATTCTCTGTATGAAGTGAAGGAAAGAATTAATTGTACTTTTCAGATTTTGAAAATTACATTGAAGAAAAAATGAAAGAAAGAATGGACATTGATGGTACTGAGTGCACTGTAACAATACCTCAAGCTCGTTTAGATACACTTTTACAAGAACTTCATGACAAATCAATGAAATTAAAAGTTGCATGTGAGAGAATTGATAAAATGAAGTAAGTATAATGAAAAAGGCTCATTTTCATAATTATGGTTATAACTCTGATTTATGTGCATAACTTGGTATAATGAGAAAGGCATGTTTTAAATTTCACTTGCAATAAAAATGCTAGATATAGTTTTGTTTCAATAATAATTTTTACATTTTTGTTGTATTATGTATTTTATAATTATTATTATGTCTTATATATTTTAGAAAATTCTTTATTATTACAATATGTCTGCAAAATCACTTTGAAATACCTACTGATGAATGCAAACATTTAAGGTGTTTTTATCAACAAATATTAATATATTCAAGGAAATGTTGGCATTCTTTACAAAGAGAGGTATCCCTCTCCCAAATAATAAGCATTAATTAATAAAATTAATTTTGAGAAGTAAAGGAGAAAAATTGACTGTAAATGAAGATTTTAAAATTTATGTAACTTAGAGCAAAATTTTTGATAATGAATCAATTTAGAATATATACTTATTTACAATTGATGTAATGAAATTATTTCATTGTATCAGAAAATAGTTGAATTAATTTTTATAAATATATTATATACGCTTATCTTTGGTATTTTTATTGAAATCTTACAGGCGAAATAGTCTAACCAAACTATTTATTCCTGTAGCTACCAAGTTAAACATATTTTTTCCTTCTGTTTAATAAAAAGCTGGGACTTCTTAGCAATAAAGATTTAAGGTTTCCACATTTACTTCAGATAGTTTGTATTTATCTTTTTGAAAATTTTCTTGATAAAAACTAATAAAGGAATTCTGTTATAGCACTACAATGCAGAATGTCTTAAGCATGCATATATGGAATATTGTCAAAGCTTTTTTAAATTTATTTTATATTTTGTGTATCTGTCTGGAGTACCTGTTCTTTGAAAGGTAATTTTTTTAAAAAAATGTATTGAATTCTTAAGTTCAACCTGGTACCTGACATATGTCCCAAAATTGAAAATTTCTTAAACTGTAAGTTAAATTGTGAGCAGAAGAATATTTAGCAGTTAAAGTGACAAATATTTTTTTGAAGATTTGTTTGGGAAAAAAATAACTCTGCAGTGAGGAACAAAAACAAATTTTTTAAAAAGGTAGAATAAACTGTCAAAAGCAAAGATAAACCATAACATTATGTGATGTAATATGCACTACAGCAATTAAAAGTAGCATGCAGGTTACTTTTAATTTTTTTCAAGGTGTTGCAGTCCACTCAGTGGCATAAGTCTGGTGAACTGAAAAAAAGGGTCATAATATTCATTTTATAACTAAATAATAAATAGGATATATGTACTTACCTAGATAAGTACAATAAAAAAAACCTACTCTTAAAACTGTGTTTAAAGCACAATTTACAAGATACAAACATTCTCCTGTCTTGCTGGCCTTGGTGTTCCATAAATATGTTTCTTTTAGTATGCATGTCTTAGGGAATCACCCTAAAATATCTGGGGGGGGGTCGATCGCGATCAACTTAATGCCCACCCCTGCCCTAGAACTTTGTATTGGTGAATTGTAATCTTACTTTGCAAAGGCTAGAAAACCCTAAACTTGCTTTTATGATCATGTAATTAAAACATTCAGAGTCTAATAATTGATACCCCCTCCCCCCCCCTTTTTTTTTTATAAGGACCAATTGGATTGATAATTTTCTAGATGTAATTGTGTAAAAATAAATTGAAACATTACAGTGTTAAAAATCTGGTAATTAATTTATAAACCAGTCTTTTTTTTAAAAAAAAAAATGTCTAGGATGGATGAAGAATCATATTTCAGCCATTCGTGTAAGAGTAAGGATGTGAAGCATATATTGATATTTGTTTTACTCTTGAAGTTTTTGAAGCCTATGAATTTCAAAGAAATTTCTTTGAGATATACACCAAATTTCGTGTATACCTGGGCCTTTGTCTTTACACTGTGCTATTCATAAGTTCAATCTCTTCCTTTTCTTAATGTAGATTCATTATTATTATAAAAAATTTTATGCTAGTAGGAAAATTCTTGATTTTTTTTATGTATTTAGTGAACGTGACTTAATTCCAATTAAAATTATATTAACCTTTTACACGCCAATATTCCAATATTGGAACATCAATTTTGAAATTTTCTGAAAAATTCAATTTTATTAATATTGTTTCATAAAAATTATTTTGAAGACAAAAAATATGTATTAATTTTTTTAAATTGAAGAACTGTTGCAAAAGTAAATAGTCTCTCTGAGAAAAAATTCTAAATTATGCATTTTTTTCTACTTTTCATCGGGCAAAATTTCATATAAAATTCAAAATTTTAAAAAATATTTTTATTATTTGGTAAAAATAATTTAAAATGATCATTTTAACTTTAGACCTCAAGATATCATAAAAAATATCGTTATTTTTTTTTACTATCGGTTTTGAAATTTCAATGTTCCAATAATGGAACATTGGCGTATAAAGGTATACTTTTTCACACAATGCAGCTATTACGTTTACAGTTCACAGAAGAGTGAGAAAAAATTTCTGAACGCTAAAAACTTATAATTTGTGTCAGAAGAAAATATTTATGACTTGACTTTTGTTTCGGCTCCCTCTCTCTACTCCCCCCCCCCCCCTTCAACCGTTTCTGGACAATCTCAAGTGAATTTCTCAGCTGCAACAAAACTACCATGTGCGTTTGTTCATAGTTAGATGCAGCTTATGTCTTATTTGGAGAGGAACGTCATATGATAAGGTCTTATGCTATTTTGTGTTTCGTCAGTTAGTGAATATCCATTATGCTGATAAGATGTTTCATTCAAAGCCATTCTGGACTGTAGAAGAGGCTGGAATATTTTTATACACAATCAGATGATGAAAAACCTATTGATATTTGTCAGTTTCCCCTAGAAGAAGGTGGGTGTTTTACTGACGAGATATCAATGAAGATACTTTTCAGTCAGTTCTACAAGTAGATGCCTGTGGCAAAATTGAAATTTCTGCAAGCATAGATGATGTGGAAATATCTCATGTATGTCAGAAAAGCATAACGAAAAAAATGCCTTGAGTACGAAAAAAGATTGCTTGAGAAATGTTTTCCTAGCTATACATGGACAATAAAAATAGTTTAAGACATAAAAGAACACATAAGAAAAAAACAATAAAAAAAACTTTGTATATATTTCTCATTTTAAAAATATTTGGTAAATCTGTATTTTTTGAGTTTTTTTTATTTTTTTTATTATACTATTAGCTTTGAGAATTTTGATATGAAGGTTATTTGTTTATTTCTCTGCCCAACTAACGTTTTCCTTAATTGTTTCTAATAAGTGATTGTAATTTTCTGAAATGTATATATTCCTGTTTATAAATTATATTTTCAACTTTATCTGTTTTATTGTGGAATTATATTTAAAAGTTTACTTTAAATGTGGTGCCAACAGGGAACACTCATTGAAGAACCTGCCCCCCCCCCCCCATTGGGGTACATTTAAAAATCTCTGCAGGGAAAAACTGATAGACTTTTTTTATTTCACACACAAACTTTTAGTTCTTTTTCCTCATTTTAATTTTTAGATTTTTAAGGCCCATTTCAATTGTTTGTCGGGTATCATGCCCCCCCCCCCTACAATGGGGAATGAATGATGAAACCCCGTTGGGAAATGCTTAATGACACCTCTGTTGAAGATACTACTTCTTAAAAATGTGTATAATTACTGATTTTTCAATTAAAATGTCGTTGGTCGTTCTCTTAAAAAACATGTGAAAAAACTAAATGGTACCCGCCAATGTTCCATTTTTGAAACATGCTAAAAATCTTTAAAAAAAATTTTTTTTTCAAATTTTTTTTCTTTTATAGATTTTATGTTTCAATTTTAATTTGATTTTTATCAAAATTTAGTTTATGTTACCTTTCAATCATAGTGCGGTGTTTAAAAGGTTAAGAAATAGACTGCACATATAAAATTGTATAAATGAAAAAAAAAATTATTTTATTAAAAATGAGTAAGATTTATAAAAACTGCAGTTAAAAGCATTTAAATATGCATATTTAAAATATATTTAATACATATGTTTTGATTTGTTTATTAATTTCTTTCAGAAAACTCTTCATGTATTGTTGGAGTGGATTGTTGATGTGTTTTCATCTAGCGTTAGATTTTTCTGTGTATTTAACCCTAGCATTTTTTAAAGTATTGTAAGTTATGAAACACGTTTGTGTAGGTCCCTTTTTTAGTTGTTGATTCTACAAATTTCTTTGTGACATTTTTTAAAGAGTTAGTTTATTATGCTTTTTAATATTTGATATATATTTTTTAAATTGTCCTTTAACACCTGCTATATATATCCATATGTATTTCTTCAATGATTATTTTATATATTGGATGTACTCATTAATTAATTTTTCATCTAAATTTCACAATTTTTTTATAGACTAGCTGCCAAAACAGTTCTACTTTGTAATAACCAAATGTGTTCAGGTGTTAACAATCGATCATCTTATCAAGAAGATAAATCTTCCAATAATGAAGATGACAATTATTATTTTAGTACTTACGATCATTTTGCTATACATCATGAAATGTTACAGGTAATTTGCTGATAAGTTTTATGACTATGTTAATTGATCTGGTATATCTCAACATAGTTTAGATTAAACAAATAAATTGTATTACTTTGTATAATTCTTTTTTTACTTTGTAATTTTTTTTAAATAAGAGTTTTTATACTTTTATTAGGATAAAATTAGAACTTTGGCATATCAAGATGCCATTTTAAATAACCCTGAAGTATTCCATAATAAAAGAGTGTTGGATGTTGGTTGTGGAACTTCTATCCTTTCAATGTTTGCTGCTAAAGCAGGAGCATCTTTTGTCATGGGAGTAGATAGATCAGATGTTATATTTCAAGCAATGGACATTGTAAGGTATGTAATAATTTCTCAATTGTGTAATATGCATTGTAGTGTTTCGTCCCCCTACCGGAGAATGTGTTCTTTGTTATTAAAAATAGATAGCTTCTCGGCACCGGCGCGTTAGGGCGGTGGCCAGAATAGAGAAATTGCCCGCATGGGTCTTTACAATTTGCGTTTAATATTTCTTTTTATATGTTAACTGTAAATAAAAGTGCTGTCCTCAAAGAAGACATCTGTTGGATGAAACCTCAACATCATATCCAACACATCACATGCATGTTGTTTGAAAGCATTTTTAAAATTGTATTTGTTATTGAGGAATCAATATATAATGCATTTTGAAAACTGTAATACATCTTTAATACATGCTAATTGTAAATATCTCTTGGATAAATTAATTTTAAAAAGTTACTTATGCTGGTGTGTAAAGTAGCTGTTTGTAATTATAATATTCTCTTTGATATCAGAATTCAATCATTTCAAAATGATCTAAGTTAAAATGATTCTACCATGCTATTTGAATTTTTTTTAAAAATTGATATAATAATCTATTTATTTCCACTCATTCAAACAAGAAAGAAAAAACATGATGCTTTTTTTATTTTAGGGAAAATAACTATGATCAGGTAATTGACCTATTTAAAGGACGTGTGGAAGACATGCCAGATCCAGAGCAAAAAATGGATATAATAGTATCAGAATGGATGGGATATTTTTTGTTGTTTGAAGGTATGCTGGATAGTATAATTTATGCAAGAGAAAAGTTTCTTGTTCCTGGTGGTCATATTTTCCCTGATAGATGTACACTTTCTCTTCTTGCAGTTTGTGACATAGGTTAGTATTTAGAATATGATTATATTTATTTCTTATGCTATATTTTATTGTTCATGTTTTAATTTTTTTTTCTACTTATTGAATAAGGTTTCCTAATGTTGTGAAAAAAGGAAATGAAAAACTATTTTGAGATGCATATATTTCTGTGTAAATTTACTGAGGTTTTTTTTTCTTTTCCTAATGCTTGACATGAGAGGAAATTCATCCCTCCTCCCCATTCTGAAATGTTATATCTGTTGCTGATTTTTCGTTTTTCTATTAAAATAAAATATAAAAGTTTTACAAATTTTTTGAAAAAAATCAAATATTTATTATTTAGCACTGTTGTAGTTGGAAAACCCTTGTTACTACTTATTAAGTGGAACAGGACATTACAAGATTTATGAGCAGGTGGTGCAGGATCTTATGATCATCTTGCTTCATTGTTGGTTCGGACACGTATGTTGTACATGGATATCATTACATAGCATATCAGTCTCCCTTCAATTTTCATATTGATAGAGAAGCCCCTTTTAAACTTGAAAAAATTTGAAATGCCTGATACTCCAATTGCATTATTCCTTCAAATGTTGACATTAATTTTTTTTTAAATTTCATATTGTGCATCCGTTTATGTGAGCATTCAGTTTGTCCAGATTTCAGCTTTTCAAAGGGAGTTATTCTGTTATAACTCAACCATACTTACAAAAGCACCTCTTTGGAATGTGGACCTGACTTAGAGGTACTTCGGATTGTTCATTCAGAGAAAGCCTTTGTTTTTTTTTTTGGATTATTTTAGAAAGTAAATCTTTCATCATCAGCAATGAAGTAATGATTCTATATTGGTGCTCTGATGTAATTAGTTACTTTTGGTGAATCAGTTGACTTTTTTTTTTGTTAGGTCAAAGACCTGCTTACTTTGCTAATGTGCTGCAAATGTTTTTAAATTGTCAACCAAGGTTGGTTAACAATGTTTGACATTTCCTGTTGTGTCTAACTTGAGTTTGCTTCCACTTCTGCCCTAAAAACATTATTGTCTAAAGTTGTTTGTCTTCCTGATAAATGCAAGTCATACAGATCAAAATTACCAGATCTGATCTTATAAAATCATTTTTGGAATTTACAAACATCTTAATTCATTTGGATAAACATGGCAACTTTTTTGGTAGCAATTGTTGTGTTGCTCTCCTTGCCAGATATGTACCTATTTTGGTATTTGGCTGGTCCTTTCATCAAAAAATGGAAGGAAAAAACTTTTAAAGTTTAATTACTTACAAGTAAATAAGCAGCTAGGTAGGACCATTTCCTTTTCCCCTAGTACAAAAATAAAACACTCCTGTAATGATTTGTGACAAGAGATGAGAAGTACCATAACATAACACATTGAGCCTCTTGATAGATGTGTCAGCTTTTTGAACCACTTACACCAACTTAAAAATCATAACTTCTTTCCTATAAAATTTTGTTGAGTATGTTCGGGAATGTACAAAGAATAATTCACTGGGGATCCTGCCACTTAATCAAATTACTATAGTATCACTATCTTTTATTTTCATTTAAACAGACAGTTGTTGCTGAGCCTGTTCACACTAATCATGACAATTTGCACACTGGTATCCTTGCATTACTCTAATGCAAAGCCTCATATTGATATGCTCTGTAAAAAAAGGTTGCTTGAGGAGGCTTATCCCATTCACCCTATTCTCCTGACTTAGTGTGTACTATCGCCTTTTTCATGCTTTGGCTGATATTTTAGCTGGAAAAAAAAATTTTGATATGAAACATACATGACATTTTTATTCCAAACTTCAGGACTTACTGATCAGATTCATCTTCTACGTTTACAGATAGATGACAGGAAATCATAGATGGTAATGACAAATGCTCTCAGTCTCAGATTATATATATTCTGTGTTCTTTAATCTTTGTGGTATAAATTAGGTTGAACTTTTACTCTTATCCAATAATTTATAATTATTTATTGAATTATGCAATGTTTGAAAATGGAAAAATGTATAAAATCAATTTTTATTTTTGAATTTGCATTAATATTTAAAAAATATCACTTGTTTTAATAAGCAAATTAAAATGAAAACCAAAAGAGAAAATTTTGTTAAAAGTTTACATGAAAATATGTATCAAATGTTTGAAATGGGAAAACGGTATTAAATGTTTTGTAAAATAATTATTTACTTGAAATAATATTATATTTATTATCTATTAATTTTTCTTAAATGTCTAAGCTAATCTTTGATTTCAGAATATTTGCTTTTCATGAATTGAAATTTAGTTAATACATTAATCATCAAAATCTAGCTTACTTCTAATCAGTGACATTGATATTGCTTTTGTCCTGTTGCAGTAAGAATTATGGAAATAATTTTTTTCAGTATTAAGTTTTTCCTGAAAAATATAATTCCATTGGTATATTAATTTGTGTATTATTTTTATGTATCTGTTATTTCTTTTTGCATAGAAAAATACAAGGAATATGTAGATTTCTGGGACAATGTATATGGATTCAAAATGACAGCTATGAAAAAAGATGTTATTAAAGAAGCAAATGTAGAAACTGTAAAACCTGAAACTGCTTGCTGTAAGCCTGTCATTGTTAAGGTATTTCCTGTTTTTACCCGTTTACTATTTGAATTTATCTAGTATTTGTTTTGTGCATGCTGAAACTTTTGTATAAACTTGTTAATGACTTATTAAAAAATTGTTATTTCGTTTCCGTAATCTAAAATTATACCTTCCAAATTTGGATTTTTTTTTCTTATTTTTACCCCATTTTTATTTCTGAGAATTATTTTAAAAAACAATTATCTACCTTTAAGATTAGCAACAGATATAAAAAAAAATATGTATTGGAATGTACACTATATTAATACATACATTTATAAATGTTGCATTTATTTTTGTAGTACTGTTTTGTTTAATAACTTCTTTTTTTTTTATGTTGAGAGAAAGAGTTTTTACCACTGTTTACTTATAATTTATCTGCAATTTGTATTAAAAGTTATTCATAAAATGCTGGATGGAAAAAAAATCCTGTCACCTTTTTATCCCTTTAACTTCTGTCAGCATATATATACTCAGCCATTGTGTTAACTTCCTGATGTATGCATACCCTTTCTGAATTACCAACCTTAGCTTTGTGCTGCTATCAGTAAAACTATTCCAGAGGCTTTGGAATACAATAGAATTACCTTGACCTTGACAGTGTTTGCAAAGGATTTACTTAATTCAGAGGAGGATTTATTTGTCTTCTCCCCCCCCCCCCCCCAATACACTGCAAAACTGTGCACATCTGTCTGAAAACCATAGCACTGGGGAGTGAATCATGTAACTTTTTATTGGCAGTACAGGGGTTGATAAAATAATTTGGGGGGGGGGGGGTAAGAGAAAAGTGATATTTATTAAATGGAGGCCTCCAATAAATTTGTATTCACTGGAACATTTTATAAACAAATCAGCATTTTATTTCTCAATTGGTAATAAATTAGCATTTTATTTTTCAATAATATAAAGTTACTAAAAAAAACTGATAATTTTTTTTTTAATTAGAAAACAATACTGTCAATAAATTACTTTATTGAATGGTGAATTTTACTTCATTTCAGAAAACTGATTCTTCCTTTTATCACTGAAAATGAAGTATATTATTGATTATTATGAATAATTGAAGCCCAATGGCCGACTGGTAGGGTATCGCCCTTATGACACCTCAGATCTGGAGTTCTATTCCCAGGCTGGGCAAGGTCGACTCAGCCTTTCATCTCTTCAGTGGGTTGATAAATGAGTACCAAGCTTGCTTAGGAATTAAACACAGGGTTTCGTGCCAGATTGTCCACCTGACTGGAACATCTGCTCATGCACCTCAGCGCCCAATGTCGTGGGCACAGTAGGCCTTGGTCCTCATGGGCTGTTACACCACTGTGTTCAGTTCAGTTATAAATAATAACTGTTTTCTGTTGTGGAATATTTAAATATTCATTCAAGTTGTTATTAATTTCAAATATGATATAAGTGATCATCATTATCTATTTTGTGTACTTTTTTATATATTGCTCTTTTATATATTTCTGGTAAGAGAATTAGTTTATAATTTTTTATAAAAGTTAAAATAAATTTTATTGTGTAATCATTTGGGTCATGCTTGTGCATTTTAATAGCTATATACATTCAGTTGTCCTTTTATTGTAATATGTGGATGAAATTTTCTCTTGCTTTTTTGCAGGAATTGGATTTAACTACATGCCAAACTTCTGATTCTGAATTTACCACAACATTTGATCTTGTTATGTCTCGTGCATGTGCAGTTACAGCAATTGTTGGATATTTTGATTGCTTCTTTGATAAAGGTTTAGCTCACAAGGTACATTATTCAAATTCTGTTTATGCTTTTTTAAAAACATAATTGGCATGTATTATTACTTATAATGTTTATATTAAAACCTTTCATATTCCTGTGTAGGTTGTTCTTTCAACATCTCCAGAATCTCCTTCCACTCACTGGAAACAAACCATGTTTTTATTAGAAAATCCAGTTCAAGTTATTGAAGGTACAACTTTTATTTTATAAATATTTTTTTTTTGTTCTTATTTTAAAAATTTACTCTTGCTTTTTCAAGATATTTATCTTTATTGATCTTTTAGTCAGTATCGCATGTCACACATTCAGCTATTTTGTGACCGCATATCATGCAATGAAGAGAAAAATTGTATTGTTGGAAATTTAAAAAAACTATTTGTTATTTTCTATTATTTCGCTTCAATTATTGTTGCATTTTAAAGTAATGATAATCAGTCATCCACAACAGGATATCTGATAGAACTAATATTGTTCTGTGAGATATCCTGTTATACTAAATATTCCAAATATTTTTTTTTTATATTCATAACTTTTTTTAAAGCCATAAATTCTTTTAATGTTGTTTTTATGCTCTGATAACCAAAAAATATTTGGTTGTGAAGATGTTTTTGCTGTATGGTTGTGTAAAGTTTTCCAAACATTTTTTGCATATTTTAAATAGTTATATTTATGCAAATATTTAATGTAAATAGCTTAAAGCTATAGGTTTGATAAATATAGAATCTGAAAGTATTTATTTTTCAAATTTAAAACGGATATATATTGCTGGGGAAAACGGAAGTCAGTTTTGGAATATCGCATGTAAAAAAAACTGCTTACTGACAAAAATGTTTTGTATTCAGGTTAGAATTTAAATTATCAACAGTAAAAAAGGGAAAATTTCCTTATGTTCTAAGGAGCCATGGTAAAGTTTAAATGAGAATTATCCACAGTTTAATTTCCTTGAAAAGTTTCACTGTCAAGTCAATGGCATCCCTCTTTTGCAAATGCTTCTTACATCTGTTTCATATTTCTTATAAACACTATTAAGTTATATGAATGTCAGGTATTTGTCTGTTATTTATTTATGCATTTAACATCACTTTAAATGCTTTACTTTACATTTAACATCAAATTAAATACATTTACAGTGATTTTTGTTGCGACATATTAAAATTTTCATATACTCTTGCTTTCTAATATTATTGTTTAAAATATTTCAGAGAAATCGCATGAAAATGTTTCTTTAAAATCTCATTCTTTTGTAGTTTTAAATAGTTTTCTTGTACAGAAATATTTTTAGGAAAATGTTTTTTTTTTCTCTATTAATTTTTTTCCATATGTGCTTTAAAATTTTCAAAATCAAATGTTCAGTAATATTTAATTTGAAAAGTTTGTCTTTTAAATTATATTCTGACAGTCAGATTGTTTGCAAATGTATTTCAGCAAAAATATGTTGATGCTTAGATGAAACATTCTGTAGAATACTATTGTATTTTAAATGCCATTATTATGTAAGTTTAAAAATAAATATTATTTGGGAGGATGCAATTTTGCACAACTGTTCTTACTATACAGAGATATAATAAACAGTTAAAACAGCTTTAAAAATGGTTGTGATATTAGATTTTTTTTTTATTATTGCTTAAAATTCAGGTAAAGGATTGTTTAGTTATAAAGATCGTTTTCTGGTTCCATAATTTATTTTTAATCTACATTTTAGGTGAGGTGGTCCCCTGCAAAATTTCATGCCGGAGGAATCGAAGAGACCCCCGAAGCCTGATTGTAAAATTAAATTTTGGAAAATATCATAATCAATATTATTTATCATAATCATTATTAAATGTTGTACATTTTATTAATTACTGCATCTTCATTTAACATTTTTTAATTTCATTTTTTAAACCATTTCTCTTTTGTTTCATCTGTTTGTATGTTTATTTGTAATAAACATTTTAAACATTTGACTTATTTTATTTAATTGAATCTCATATTGTTACTAATATTTATAACAGTTTGCACATTTTAAAAATATTTTCATATTGTAATAAACTTTGACAATGTTGAGTCATATAGTTTCAAATTAAAGTCATCAGATATAATTCATTAAAAAAAAGTAAAAACAATCTAAATTCAATTTTTCACATTTAAAATAAAAACCATAGTTTGAAAAATGATGAAAAAATTGTTTTTAGAATTTTTAATCCTAAAATTATTAGTTTAATTATAATTCATTGAAATGTTTGTGAAAATTTAAAATGTGACATATTTTTTTTTCTTTGGTGAATTAGTTAAAAAATTTATTCTGATATTTAAAGATATTAAAATTTTTCAAAGCAAGCCTGGTAACATTATTAAGGGGAACATAAAATAACTTCTTTTAAGTGCTATTCTCATAAAAATAACATAAAGCTTTTTTTTAATAATTCATAACTAATTGAATCAAGCACAAATTGTGAAATGTAAAAAAGGCAATTATTTTAACAGCATTTATCTATGAAATTGCAAAATGCTAAATATCCATTTCAGATGAAACTTTATAAAATTACTTCCTGTGCACTACAATATGTTTATCATTAACAATTATGTTTATCACTACAGTTATTTTTTGCTAACTCCTTGAGAAATATTACTCTTAAGTATATTGCATTTATATACTCTTGAGAATGTAAGAGTAAATGCAATTCTTACATTTTTATAAAGAGAAATATTATTTTTAAAATTGTCACTCTCTTAAGACCCTAAAAGTTTTCGTATTTTCTTTAAAACTTTTATATGGTTTCTATGTGTCAGGTGAATATTATTATAATAGTATAATTACTTTGAGTAATTCTCATTTAATGATTTTTAGAGAATATTTTTTGAAAAGATATCATTCTGGGGATATTTGCAGCATTCTTTTTTTAATCAACGAAGTACAGGTAAAAAAATAAATGTCTCGGATCAAATGTACCACACACATACAACATGTTATTTCAACAGTAATCTTATGTATGCACTCAATGTAAAAATGAATATCCATATTCTATTCAATCACCTATCAAGAAAAAGAGCCTTTGCAAAAATTAGGGGAATTAATTTTAACAATTAATAGAAGCTCAGATGACAATGATTTGTTTTTTACTGTTCTTTTTAATTTTGCAATTTCCAGGGTCTGAAATGCCATGAAGAATTACGAAAACTTTGTATAGTGTTTATATTTCATTGCAATCATTTAAAATACTCTTAATTTGTGGCGGATATTGATTAGAAGTATTTGATTGCGATGTCCACATTTTTCAGTATATTTCTGAAAAAATGTTATGAATTATGCAAAAAATGGCAAAACATTGTTCTTTAGTGAAGTGACTGGTCAAGATTTATTTGCAAGTTAATTTTATAAAAGTCAACCAAATCTTCTGAGAGTTCCCCATAACTATAGAAAATGGCAAATTATTTCGATTTAACATAGGAAAATTTTTACTTGAATGTAATGAGAATCTTAATATTTGTTTCTATTATTTGTATTAGTAAAAAATATCAGTGCCCAAACTTTATTGCTATTATTTCTATCTGAATATTAATCACATAAGAGGAATTTTATCTTACAAACATGGCTTATAATCTGCTTTCATTTGGATTTAGTTTTAAAATAGTATTTCTTATTAGTCACAGAGTAGCTATTTAATTACATTTTTAAAAAGAGAAATAAGTACTGTAATGATTGATTTTGGCAAATGTAGAATAGGTGAACACATAAAATCCATACAAACAATTGCAGTAGATATAATTCAAGTGTTATAAATCATGAATTTCTTCACCCAATCATCTATGCCACAAATCTGAAATGTATTTCTTCATTAAAACTATTCCATACTTGTTACTAAAACAAATGTTATATTTCATATAAGTTTCTACTTCATAATGTTGCACTGCTGGCTCAGATTTTTAAAAACATTTTATATGAATAATCTTGCGTATCATTAACAAAATAATTGTGATTAGTTTTTCACATTTGTAAATATTTAACCTTTGTTATTTTTCTATTGCTTATGGATGGCCAAGACAGTTAAGATTTCACCAATTTTAGTCTTTCTCATATAACTTATGTATTATATTTTTCTTTTTATTTAAGGGGGTTCACCCATGTGATGGGTTCAAAAAAAATTTAATTCATACATTATTTCCTTAACATGTCTAGAATATGATGGTAAAATGATTTTTTAAAATTCGTCGTTAGAAGAGCAGCTGTTTGTAGCACTAAGTTAAGATTTTCATTGTTTTAATCGAACTTTAAACGTGTTTTTCTAACCTTACTCCATCATAAGAACGGTTTGACCGAATGACTTCAAATTTATAGGGTAGACTCGGTACATATATATGCATCAAATGGACTACAATGATTCCAAAACTCAAAATATTTTTTTTAACAAAAAAAACCTATGAAATTCAAAACTATTTCTTCAGAGGTGTACCAAAAATCCAATTTTTGATATTTTCATTTGAGTGTAGTCCATTCTGTGCATTTAAACTTATAGGTTAAAACGCTGTTAATTTTTTTATTTCACATAAGCCAATCAGCGGGAATCGGGGAAGAAGTGAGCGTCCATTTTTTCGATGTGGGTGTGTTCAGAGTGTGATAACTTGCATTCTATTAGATATTTTTGTTTCTAAACATATACATACGTGCTCTTAAAATACATATAAATAAATTATTAAAAAACTTAAAATTCTATCATTTTACTGATCATCAAAAAAAATTCCCTAAGAATTCTTAAAAAACACGCCGTCACATTGGTGAACCCCCTTAAGTATATAAAGGTTAACTCTCTCTGAACTAAAGCAATAATTTTGTTCACAAGTTTCCATAGTTTGTTAAATGCTTATTGTCACTATATTTCAAAGATTTTTATTTCTGAATGATAACTTCACTGTGCTCCAGAGAAATGAAAACTGTTTGTTACCAGTCAAGTTGGACCTCTCTCTGATGAAGCTTGTTATGTGGAAAATTCATTAAACAGAAATTCATCTTTTCATATACTTTAGAAACTCACATATAACAGATTTTAAATTCTTAAATACTATCTATAAATAAAGAAATTATTCATTTTTTTTTGTAAATTAATATCTTAGTTTCATTTTTAAAAAATAAATGTATATTAAAATTAATTAATTTTTTTAAGACATTTTCTAATTTTAAGCTTACTAGTAATTTTAAACGTACTTCACTTTATAACTAGTAATTTTAAGCTTACACTATCACATGCTTCCTTAAATTAAATTACGGATGAAATCTATTAATTTTATTTGAGTTTTTTGTTTGAAAATTTAGGAAAACTTCATTGCTCTTTTTGAGCTGGCATCTAATAAAACCAATCACATAAAATGTGACAAAAGGGAGAATAATTTGAAAAAAAACGAAACACAAGAGAAAAAGCTTGTTAAATAGAAAACGCAATTCTTTATTTGGAGGTTATTTTACGAAGAAAATAGTAAAACGTTATTTTTCAGGAGGAGGTTCAAATGTATATTTATAAAAAAATATTTCAAAGTCAGATATTGGAAATTTATTTTGTATAAAATTTTGAAAAAGTGTCCCCTTTTTCTTTTCCCCCCTTCATACAAATTAAATATGATTGCAGTGGATTGAAAATGATATAACACAATATAATTTCAAATAAACTTTTATTTATTTTTTCCTTGTTGAAATATATACATGCAAAAATTTATTTTCACTGCATTGAAATAAAAAGCAGAAAGATGTATAATCATGGCTTTTATAGCATTTTTTCAACACCTATGCGGTACTTTTTCCCTTAGTTCATATATGCATTGTAAAAAATATATCTGTCATGAAGAGAGGAACAGTAAGCACTTTCATTATTTATATACTTTAATGCAGGTATGCATATATTTGTGACCAACGACTGCATTGGTCAACAATTATTTATGTGTCGGGACAGGACCACCATGAAACTTAACAATTACGTATATTTTATTTATGTTGAGAACAAGTCCTCATGTTGGCGTACAGCGAAAGTTTGGAGATTGGGGTGCCAGCTCAGGTGTTGACGTCTCTTGACCAAGGCTCAAAGTTTTGAGGTCCAACGTCATTGCCCCTCTTTTCGCTTCAGAATGCCTTGTAAGTCAGATCAACAAACTTTACAATGAGACTAATTAGAATTTCATGTGGACCATGGTATGTGCATCCCTGCTCAAGTAAATGTCCTAAAGTAAATAAAAATGCATTTATAGGTATCATTCATGAATTCTAATTATCGATGTAAGAGTTCCTGCTCTAGCAGTAAATGAATATTCAACTCAAGTAACATGAAACCACAGTCAATGAAGCACTCGATTTTTTTAATTCTTGATAATTTTATACCTCCAGTTCATGAAAGATTCATTTGGAAATGTGTAGAAGCTCTTTGATGAAACTCGTTCCACTGAATGATTTGTGCAGTAGTTGCTATATAGACAAAGAAGGTCTTTTCTTCCTGTCCGAAGCTCCTTTATCGCCTCGACCGAACACCATCCCAATCATTTTGGATAGCGCCGGTCCTGTCTTCCTTCGAACTGGCAGAGTCCTCAGCTGCTGTGCAGCTCTAGCTTCTCTCATAAGAGATTGGAATGCAAGACTGACACCAACGTAGTTTTCAGCTGCAGAAACTTCATAGAACTGGCATCGGAATTGCAGTGAGGTTTCGTGACCATCATCTACGGCCACTTGTCGTCCTCGTTCGAGGTCCCTTTTGTTACCGAGCAAGATGGCTGGAACTCGGCGGGCACCTTTGCTGAGGCTTACTGTCTCTAGAAGTTTCCGCGCCACTTCGAATGTCGATCTGTCACAAACGCTGTACACCACCACATAAGCATCAGCCCATTTGATGTGATCCTGAAGACAACAATGATCCTATTAAAATTTCATGAAAATATAGAATATTAGTGCTTTTTTAGTAAAGATCATGCATAAAGATTGGAGCTTTAATGGTAACAACACTGCTGTGTATAGGCCATCGATTGGAATTATTACTTTCTATTTGCAAGATGTATTAGTTTGATATCTAGTGATCGACCTAACCTCAGGTGGGTAGACTGCTTAGAAAAGAATTTAGCTACCCTAAGAGTGACTAATCGGATGGCCATGGCCAAAAAAATGCCTGGAGGACAATTCTTGAGAAGGTAAAGACCCACCGAGATTGTCCCGCTATTGAAGAAGGTTATTTTGATACTTTATTCATGTCACAAACAATATAACCTCTCCTTTTTCCTGAGAATAAACACTTGTTACGCAGCGAAAAGAATTTTTGAGAAATTTCTATTCCGCCTAACAAAACTCTGATAAGGAAATCAAAGCGTGACAAATGTTTTCTAATTTCAATATTTATCACTCATACGAAATGCTCTACCATTTGCTGTTATTTACAAATCTTGAACACATCAATTATAATTTTATTTTTAAGATGTAACGATGATATTTGTTACCATAATTGTGTTGGAGATTCTTCAAACCATCGAAATTCAACATGGGAAGGGGCTAGACGTACGGCTGTCTTTGGCCATAGCCTTCAGCACCATTCAGGTGACAGTACGATTTAGCTCGGTTCCACCTTAATTTTGAGAGAAAACACCCGGGGGGTGGGTCAGGGGCCTCCAACCTCTCCGTATTAGCATCGAGTTGACAAAATTAGCTATTATATAGAATGATAGTAAACGAGTTTCTCTTAGAGATGTTTATCTTGTAGAAATTGAAAATAAAAGGTTGTCATTATTAAAGCTCCAATCCTTATCTCTAAATGCTAATACTTATGAAAGGAAAATCGTTCTAATAAAGAAATATACTTTTAACAGCAATCTATACAATTCTAATTAGCAAGCTAATCAGTGAATTGGATTGGTTCAATGAATTATAAAAATATATGTGATTGTTATGAAAAGATTCTTTTATCCTTAAACAATTACTTTCATGTAATAGAACAAACACAGTTCCTTGAGTAATGAACAATATTTTAGCTTCTGTATCTTAATTGCACAGGTTTAATAAGATATAAATATAATTCTGTAAATATATGTTTTGGATATATTAAAGCACGCATTATTTATAATTCCCTTGGTAAAAAAGACAATTGTGCTTTTGGTAATCAGATTTGCTAGTTTCAACACTTTTTCTTTTTTAATTCGAATGGAAATATTTGTAAATACGAGGAAAATTTTTTAAAAAAACATAATTTATTATAATAGATCAAAATGGGTTTTTTTATAAATTAAAATGTGAATACATTTAAATATTAAATATTTTTGTAATATGTTAATTACTTCGAATGATTTTGAATTTTAAATAACTATTCTATCACTATAAAACTAGTTTGAATTAAATAAAAGTACACCTTACATTTGTGGACAACATCAATTAGATATTTTTTTGTTGGAAACAACAGAAGTAAACTATTAAATAATTATGTTTTAATTCGTAATCATTATTTATTGAATACTAACTAATAATGATTTTTAATATTACTCATATACAAGTATAGGACAAAATAATAGGAACACCCATTTCAAAGGGAGTCGTCCAATAAACGACCACCTAGTTGCGGTGAAAGGGAAGGTATCAGTCAAACATTTGGCAGTGTAAGAATTTTATGAGAAAATTCTGTTCCTAGCAAAGCGTGATTATGTCTACTCTCCGACGTGAAAAAAGGCATGATAATTGGAGCTCCCCTCGCTGGAGTGTCCGTGTCCAGAGCAGCCAACCTTGTGGGTGTTTCAAGGACCACTCTGTCAGCTTACACAAACCTGATTGTTTAAGGATTATGACAGCTTACACAAAACTGGGTAAGATGTCTTCTGCGAAGCACAACAGCGGGCAAATGTCGAAGTTGTAGAACCGTGATAGACGGGTGTTTAAGAAGATAGTCGCCAGAAAACGTAAGACTACACTGCCACAGATACCATCCAAGATGTGAATACCCACCTTCAGAACCACGTACCAATGAAAATTATTCAACGGGTGATGCATGCTGTGAACATTCATGTCAGAGTTGCTATTCCAAAACCGTTAGTTTCACCGTGGAAAGCTATAGACTACAGTGGTGCCAAGACCCCCTAAACTGGACACAACTGTAAGGGGAAAAAGTCAACTGGTCTGTGATGAATCTTTATTTACATTATTCAAGACTACCAGACACATGCTCATCTGGCGAACACCGACAGAAGCATTTCATGTTGACTGCCTGGTTCCAACCGTGAAACATGGAGGAGGTTATGGTGTGGGGCGCAATATCTTCCCGTAGATTGAGGCCTCTCGTTATTCTTGAGGGAGATGATCACAGGCGACCATTATCGAAATATTCTCGTAGATCGTCTTCACCCTATGCTTCAGACTGTCTTTCTGGGAGAACATCCTGTATTTCAAGATGACAACGCCTCTGTTCACACGTTTCACTGTGTTAAAACATGATTACATGAGCATGATGATGAAGTGGAACATCTAACGTGGTGTCTCCAGTCACCTAATCTGAACATCAGTGAGTGTTTGTGAGATTGTAAGAGAATAAAATCCATGCTCAGTTCCTTCCTCCACGAATCCTATCTGAATTCGAAACGGCCCTGCACGAGAAATAGGTGCGAATTCTGATGAACTTTGTTCAAGACCTTTATTTGTCAATCCCATGTCGAATGCAAGGTGTCATTCAGGCTGCAGGTGGCCCAACCGCTTACTAATAAAAAATTTTAATTTTTTCACAGGTGTTCCTATCATTTTGTTCTATATACCTGTATATAAAACTCATATATATTATAATGCGAGTTTAATATTGTAAGTGGTGTGTGCTCATCCTATATCAGAAGATAAAGGAGCTAGTTGACTTCTAACGAGCTTCTTATAAAATTAATATTACGCGTGAGATGAATGATTAAATTTCAAAAAATTAAGGCTAATTATAAAACCTACAAATTCAAGCTTGTTTTTTCTTAAGGCCTGCATAAAAAATTTTGTTCACTTTAAAATAGAAATTCACAACGGCCGCACTGAAATTGTCATAAAACAAACTTTTTGTTCATAAAAAATGATATTTATAAAACAACAATAAATAATTATAAATCAGGATGTATCTTACTTCACACTGGGATGTGTCTAAAATTTCTACTTCTGTTATTACATTGTCGAAATTGATTGATTGCTTGTATAGAAATTCTGAAAATAAAATTAAACCATTTTAAAAGACTTTACAATGAATACAAATAAAATTAAATCCTATTAATTTAAAAAATGAGAAATATTAACATATATACAAGTTTAATGTGGAGAATAATTTTAATTTTAAAAATATTTAAATGCAAGTTTTAGCAAAATTCAATATTTATTTCATCAAAAGGAAATATCTATAACAAAAGAAAATATTTTCTTATATATGTATAAGTATAAATGCAATGTATTCATTTTGTTAATAAAATTGTAGTCGTGCCAAGACAAATAGTCGAGTAAAAAAGTCAGAAATTTGTTAATTAAATTTAAAACTTTAGAAGAAAGAGATCTAGTGTTGTACTACAATGGGTTGTACTACAAGGCCACATGATAAAGACAAACACGTGTTCTCCATTGAACTCAAAATAGACATTAAACTAATGGACTCGATTCATCTGACGTCATAATCACATGACAATACGCTCAACAAATTCCCACGAGTTTGATTTGGCTGAGTGATATGGCGGCATTTTCGGATTTGCATCTACTATCATATAACAATGTGTGTGTGTTTTTTTTTTTTTTTTTTTTTTTTTTTTTTTTTTTTTTTTTTTTTTTTTTGTGTGTGTGTGTGAAATCCTTTCTTTCCTTTCACTTAAATAAAATACAATTTTTATTTTATGCATTGTTGATAGTTTTATAGATATTTTTTAAATTTCATATTAATATTTCTTTCTTTTTATTGCAAAATTACATTTTGTAAGTTCTCGGAACACCTATCGCTAAATTATGTTGCTTGGCTATCGATTCCAATCGCCAAAAACACGTATCGCTAAATTTTGGCGATCGATTCCGGTCGCCAAAAATATTGACATTCCAAAATTGTCTCCCCTGTTCTACACTTTAACACTTAATTTTTAAGCATAAAGAATTTGGTTCAATTGAATGATCCCAAATTTTTTTGAAACACATGGCTGGCAAATTAATAATTAAGCCTAAAAGTATACAAAAACACAAGACACGAGGTCAAAGAACAGAAGTATAAACTAAGCTTAAAATCTAAAGTTATGTAAGTATTTTATTTCTATACGAAAAGCAAAAGACTGTAGAAAATATATTAAAAATATTTAGAGTACTAAAAAATAATAAAATTTGAATAAAAGCAAATCAAAAGTTAGCGCACAACCACAAGTGTAATACGATTAGCTGATGTTTATTTGAAAACCACGTGGCAATCGCTTAACGTTTGCAGCGCAGCGCCCTCTAGTTAAAAATCGACTCCATTGTACAAGTTGCTCTAAAAGTAAAATTTCAAACTTTATAAATGGGTAAAGAAGTTAAAATGTTATGAAAAAAATTTCATTAAAAACGTTTTGGAATGGTTAAAAGTTTCATTTCAGGCATCCACTTTTAAATAAAATGCATTTTTAATATTATTTGTGTAATTATTGTGGATAATTAAAGACAAAGTTTCTGAAAAGAGAAAAAGTTGGCAACAAATAAGTGCATGAACTGATTAGCTGGAAACATATGATTGCTTTTATAGTGTGACTATGACGTCACATGAGTTTTTGAACTGATTGGATGTAAACACGCAGTTGTCATTATCATGTGATTATAACGTCACATGAATGGAGGAATAATTAACACTAAAATACTAAATCATTAGACGAGTTTAAAAAGAAATTCAATATATTCTCTACATTCAAATTAATTGATAAAAAAATATTCATAATATTCAAATTTGTCTTTTTTATCTGCATTTCTTATTTAAAAGAAAAATCCAGAATTTACATTGTAAAAGAACTTCTATAATATCAAGTTTTCACAATTATAACAATACTATTTCGAATTTTGAGTTCGCTAATTAATATTTACTAAATATTAAATAACCTGTTCCTTTTCTATTAAAAATATTTTTTAAAAATAAAAAAAATGTTGGTTTTTAAATAGACTAATGAACTTATTATGCAATATTCAATAAGCAGTATTTTTAATAGAAAATTAAAACAAAGGGCAAATAATAAAAGGCCTTAAAAATATAATTGAGAATTTTTACTTCCTTATTTGAGCACACTATATTATAAGGTGACCAATTTTTTTACAATGAAAAGGTGGACGAAAAATTTAAGAAAAAAATTACAGCGTAATTATATAAAAATACACTAATTACACTTTTACATCCCTTTTAATATTATTTACTTAAATATTTTTCCATTGAAAAAAATTTTTTTGTCAATATATCATTTTCTAATATATCGGGAATTTCGGAACAAAAAATATCCTTCATATTGAACTTTACATTAAGTGCTACAGCTAAGGTAACAACATTCAATCTTGATTTTTCACTTGACCAAAAACCATTACCAATTGAATAAACTCTTTCAACTGGTGCATTAGTTCCAAGGCAGCACAACGTAAATTCAACAAGAATAAAATAAATTTTCATATGGAATGTGTTCATTTTTAAAATGGTTAAATATCCCCCCTCATCTTTTATCAATTTCAACCTGTTGATTTTCCCATTGATCTAATTTATTAGAATTTAAATATAAATTGAATCTCTTCTAATTTCTTCAAACAAACAATTGTCTTCGATTTTAATATCAGGCATTTCTTTCGATAAAAATACCATTTTCTATAACTGCCCAATTCACTTACGATTAAGTCAAAAAACACCATTGAAAACTGTTATTTCCTGTGCTTTTTTTAGATAGTTCTTCGGCATAATGGAAACTTGTTTGGTAAAAACTCTGCACTTCTTTGGTAAACTTTTACGTTATGTCCAGATTTGATTTTTCTAAGTTTGACAATTTTCTTTTTTATATTAAAGGAATACTTTTCATTTCAAGTCATGATTTATATTGAAGGACTAAAAATCGTTCAAAATAAGATTAACTTCTATAGCTGAAATATGTTCGCCATCAATCTTTTGAATCCCTTTGTGGAAAATAGATGCTTGATTATATATACAAAATATCTGAGAATTCATACTGTACCGGCACATGACGCGTAACAGTTAGGCCTGGCATCTCTGAGTACAGAGATTAACAGATTAGTTTTAAAATATTGAAAAGATGACAAGTAGGACACTTTTTGAGGAAGGACAGGACTAAAAGAAAGATGTAAAGTAGGATGATTGGTCACCTTATTTTTATCATACATAAGAAGATTTTTCTGTTTCACCCATTGCTTAAATTCTTATAGGCTCATCTTTTTCTTTTACTGAATCCTGTTATTTTCCATTTTGGAGAGATACATCACTACTTCAAGATAGAATCGGTCATTTATTACAATTTAGTTCATTCATTTTTAAGTGTTTCGTTTCGCACTCAAAGGGAGTTTGCATTCCAGGTTAACATCTCCTTTTATAAATGTTTTCAGTACGTCACGATGTTAAAATACCATACTTAAAATGAAACATTTTTCTGTTCTGCAAACATGTTCCGATTTGGGTCTATTTTTAACATTTTTTCATTATTGTTTTACATTAAAATTGATTTATAAAGTTTCTGGATGACCTCTTAACTTCGTTTAACTGTGAACTATGGTTGGAGACCGATGATCGTATCTGTTTTATATATATATTGCATCAATCCCACCAAATTTCAGCAATAGGTCATATGATGGATTTAGAATCTAATTTAATTTAATTTTAATAGTAATATTCACTCAGTTCGAAAACAGTTTTAACCCATCATCTTCCTTAGAATACTTGCTTTTAATCTTAGATTTTAGTACTTAAATGAGCAAAAACTTTCTAAGGTATATTAATTAGTATTCTTTTTAGATATACTATTAGATTGGCAAGAAAGTAATTTCGGTTTTTTTAGTATGAATTTTTCTGCCCATGAAATCAACTTTTCCCTGTCAAATATCTTCCATTCTGTTCAATTACCTGTTGCCATTTTTCTGATAACTCCATGAATCCACTCTCATTGAGTTTCTGGTTCTTATCAGCAAAAAAATCAACCAAATGTGATTTGAAGTCATCATTATGAAAAAGATTTTACCATTGAAACAGTTTTGTAAAATTCAAAATAAATTATAATTAGATTGTGCAAGATTGGAGCTGGGAGGATATAACATCACTAACCCACAAAGTTCCAATGATTCCATTTATCTTGCTATAGATTATATTAAAGATGCATCAAGTTTGAACCATGATCTTTTTTTGATTAATATTATTGTAGGCGATCCATTTCTCAATCAAACCTTGCAGAATCAGAATATAATTTATATCAATGTTTACTAAACTATTTTAAAAGGTAAAAATTTCAATTACAATGATGACCTCTAATCGCACTTAATTGAGTTTTTTGTTGATAATTCTGTAGCTCGTTTCAGTAACTCTGTGAGCTCGGAATCATGAATTGAAGAGAAAATTGGCAACAGGTAATCTAACAGAACAGAAGATATTTGACTGATTAGAGCTTATTTTTCTCTAGGAAAAATTTTACACTAAGAAAACCGAGAGAGAGAAAGAGAGAGAAATTACTTTCTTGCCAATCCAATAAATAGCTCAGATAAAAAAGTTAATTATGAACTTTTTTACGAATTATATTTTGTCACTCAACACTTTAAAATTAGATACACGATAGAAATTTGTCGCGGAACATAAAATACACGTAATAAATTAACAAAAGAACCATGAAGTTGTAAGTTTCGTCAGCCGAAGTGTTATTATGAAATATAATCTTCGGATTTAAGACAATTTACACAGTTTGAAATTTTTTCGCAATGCCTGTTGCAATTGCTTCGCTTGGGAAATATGAAATTTATGCCACGCGCTTGCTTATGAAATATACATTTAATTGACTTGAAGAAGGTGTTGTTTTTTTTTGTGTGTGTTTCCTTCGAATGCACAACATGCGTTAAAAAGTTTGTCAACTATAATGATTATAATATGTAAACTATAATGATTATATTTATAAACTATAATGATTATATTTATAAACTATAATGATTATATTTGTATAAACTACAATATTATACCGAAAATACTTTGAGTGAGAGAGAGAGAGAAAAATAATCTAAAACTTAAGAAACAACTTAGGTACTTTTCTGTTTCACTGGTGCAAATTTTGCCAAGTTGGTATTATTGGCAACGAGGGCTACACTATACACATAAAGAATTTTTAAAAAAATAATTCTCATTAGTTTTTAATCCATTTTTGATGTATTATGAAAAAGACGTTATTGATAAGAAAAAATCGCGACCTGGTTTGAAAATGAGGTAGTAAAAAGTATCAGTGGGAATATTCTGTTTGGCGTCTAATGCATCATTTTTGGCGACTTTATCGTCTGCGCCCTGCAAACGGAAAAGAACCCAAAATTCTTCAAGATTGATTTGTTAGCTGCATCTATGAAGCTAAGTGAATTAATTACTTTCCATTAATGGCTCACTTAAAGGTAACGTGATGGTTATTGGCGATGGATCTTATAATTTTGAACAATGGCAAAAAAAAAAAAAAAAAAACGAAGAGGCCTGAGTTTGGCACCAAATTCTCCTAACTTCCACACCAGGCTCATGGGAAAACTTTGAGATCCAACAAATTTAGCGCGAATTAACTTTTTGGCACTACAAACCAGAAAACATCTTTGAATAATTTGTCTCAGATTATAAACCTTGAAACAAACATTGACAGTCAAAACTATTGGAAGAATAAATACATACTAAAGTAAAATACTCATACATTAGTACTCTTAATTGTTAATGCCTCGTTAAAATGAGAGATTTTAGAATCAGTTCAAAAATATATTAAAAAAATACTAATTTGATTAAAAATTAAAAATTAAATGAATAAAATTCAGTTTAGATTCAATCTAACGCATCTAAAAATCTATTAAAAACAACTAATTAACTAAACAACTAATACACTAATGAATATATAAAAATATAATATTTCAACAAAAAATATTTGGTATTTCAGTTTTAAAAGTTGAGCAGTTTATTTGCGTCAAAATTTCCTTCTATCTTCAAAATAAAAACAAATTTCCGTTCTGTTTTGAAGCTATGAAGCATATTATTATCTATAAAATTTCGAGTTTCAGGGGAACCTTTGAAAGCTTCTCTTGAGTTTTAATTTGAATAAGGATTAAATTTATTTAAAAAGTAAGATTACTCAAATTTAACTATTTTATAAGGACAGAAGTATCATTGAATTAATCTAAAATGTGTTCAGTTGTACATAAATATTCAGTGTTCAATAAAATTTTAATAAAATATATATCGTATTTATTTGAATCTAGGAAAACACGTATATATTGCACGTACGTATAATTTTTCACCTTCGATTCTGATCCGCACCCGATTTTTAATAGCATTAACACTGGAAAAATAGTGAAGCTTAGATTCGAGTAAATACGGTATGTTATCATTACTTAACTAACTCTTTGATGGAAGAATTCTTGACATTTAAATCACCAAACGATTAGAGTTCGGAGTTCATTGTTTTCTATTAAATAGGCAAATTATCTTAAAAATTTTAACATCATTTTCCGGCTTTAATTTTCTTTTTTCATAAAAATTATATTTTGTCTTGATATATTCTAATAAAAGAATTATAAGACTTTTTTTTACCAAGTAAATATTTCAAAAACTATATATTCCTTCGAGATAATTTTCAGATTAATTATTCCATTTGCATAACAAATTCTTACAGTTGAATGACTGGTGTTCTACTTCAAAAAGAAATTGTTTCTACACAAATACGTAATAAGCTTCGTAAGTCTTTGTAATTAGAAACTATATATTAATTGAACACTTTCATCCTCATAATCAACAGCAGGTGCGACTCTCATTTAATTGCTTCGTTTAAGGCGTGAAAATTATCACCTGCTGGCATAATTATAGGTCACTGATTGAAAAATCCATCGATCATTACGCTTTTAAGATGGCTATGAAATCACTTGTGCTAATGCATCATTTAACCAAATAGTGGTGATTGCTCACAAACATCTTTTTCCCCCTGATGCACTTGGCATTTGTTATTTTTTTTTTATGAGATTGCTTAAGTGAATGCTATTAAGGAAAATGTCAGCGTCCGTGTAGTGTAATTTCCTTGAATTTGGTTGATGGATTGAGGGCACTGTGAGAGTTTAATACATTTAATTAACTTTTTTAAAATATCAGTATCAATTTTTAAGTACCATTATATATATTTAGTTCTAATTATTCTTTATATCAAATTATTTACAATGATTAGAGGCTTAGTGTGGTAGAAAATTGATGTATTATAAAAATCGTTCAAATACAAACGCAAATTCTCTAAAAGATAATTTTTTTAAAAAATATAGAATTATAATTTTCAGCAAATATAAGAAATTTTAATATTTTGGATGGAATGAAATGGTATCTGTTTGTATATCTTATTCTAATTTAGAGCAAGCAGAATTTTATCAAGTTGCATATTTTATAAAAACAATTCTGAAATTCAACGAGGAGAGTGATAAAGGAAAGATATTGAGATTAATTTGACAATTGTTAGCCAATTTAATTACTTAAATCTTATACACAAGTTATACACAACTTTAAATCGTATATACAAATAGTGGATCTGTGGCATACATAAATTTATTAAATATGCGTTTTTTTTCTAAACTTCTTTTCGAAAAGATTATAAGAAATCAAACAACATTACAACACAGTATCTAATATAATCTTTTAATTAATAATTATGCATATATTAATATTTTTTTACATTCTCAAGTTATTATTTGCTCTTAACAATTTGTTTACAGGAATTAAGGATAAATTGTGATGCCTTTGATAGTTGTAAGCACACATGTGTCTTTTACATGAAAATTGATACTTTTTTTATTTTGATTTCCGAACATCAGACTTAAAACTGTTTTAAAACTATTGTTAAAAATTTATAGGAGAATTGTTGGCCAGTTTTTAGTTTAAAAATTTAGCAATTAATTGAACGAGAAACATTTCTCCAAGCTTCCATTGATATTCTTGAGTAATTTGTGAGCTTTTAAAAAATTGTATTCTTCAGTGAGTCATTGCAGTGTGTGATATACCAATATACAGCATCTGACAATAAAGTTCAGTGAATAATGTTTCATCTATAACATTAACGTAGATGAAATATTAACGAAAGTTACCTTACTTCTCTTCGAAATAGTTCCCTCCCATAACTATGCGCCATTGAGATCTGTTATACATGTCCTGGAAAATTTGCAAGAAATCTTCTTTTGGGATGGAATTCAAAAGCCTCGTCTGGTTGCGTTGGATGTTAGGAATATCGTCAATATCAATAACACGTTTTTCTCATACCTAAATTTTGGGTAACGGTTTGTCACACGGATTCATGGTTAATCTGCAGTTCATCAGTTATCATGCTCACAGTTTATTAACGATCTTTAGTAATTAATATTTCCTCACTTTCTCAATGTTTTCGTCACAGATGGAGGTCGCCAGTCCTTCCGCTACGGGGATTGTCAGAAACACATTCCCTTCTTTTCGAAAACGGGAGAACCACTCGTACACACACTTTATGGACAGTGCTTGATCTTTATAAATGCGTACCAGCATCGCATAAGTTCCTTTTGGTTTCCAAGCTTGAAAAAACTTTAAATTGATCTTGTGTTCGTTCATTTTCCTGTTCTCAGTTACGTACTAAACAAGCACTTTGTAAAATAAGTCTTACATGGAACACAAATGAGTTTCAACTGAACAACAGTGGAGGCAGATGGTCAACACCTGCCGCTACGCATGTGCAGCGTTTTGTTCAGCCAGATCGGCCGTTCTGACTTTATTCACCGAATATTATTGTCAGAGGTTGTATATGTAATAATTATGCTGCTTATATACGTAAAATGCTATCTTTCAGCATATATATAATTTGACTAACGTTTCGTGGTGATGCCGTGTTCGGTAGAGCTATTTGCGACAGAAATTTAGAAATTGTTTGAAAAATTTATGTGCTTTTAACTTTTCTAAAAATATAAATTTCGGTTTTCTAATAGTAAATTTTTCTTACAATTTTATGTTATGTTCTGCATTGAAATATAATCTGAAATGAAGTTTATGTAGATACAAAACGAAATAAGATTTATATACCAGACTGAATTTGCAATACTTAACGTAATGGTTCTAGGACTAATAAGTAAAGATGCTCTTGGTGCATCAATACTTTTCCAGGAAAAAAATGAAACGAATTTTTGAGAGCTCAGTATAAGCTGGATTCAGTCAAGATGGAAAATATGCTGGTGTTCGTTTAATCAGTCGGGTTCAAAATTCTCGAGTTGGCATGGTGTGAAAGTTCAGAGAGTGGAGTGTTAACTGAGCTGTTGCTCACGTCACTTACCTTTGGTACATAATAACGACATCAGTTGTTAACATTGTTAACGGAATTCGTGTTACCGCAAAGGGCGTCGTTAATAATTATTTAATCGACAGCTAATTTGTTCTAAGCGAACAATATTTGATTTTCACATACCATCGCAAGATAGCCAAAATCAATTGTTGTTTTTGCAACAATATGTCAGGAGTTAAATAGTAAAATTAATGAAGTGAGAAAAGTTCTCCTGATTACATCGATATTAGTAATCACTTACTTCGGGATTCAAAGAAAAAAATTAAACTACACTTAGATGGCAACAGCCCTTAGAGGTCCAAGGCCTGTTGTTCCCTATTTGTGACCTTGGGTACTGAGGTGCAGGAGCGGATGTTATGGTAAGATGGTCAATCTAACGTGAAAGCCCCTGTGTTTAGTTCAGTTCCCAACCAAGCTTGGTACTCATTTATCGACTCACCGAAGGAATGAAAGGTTGAGTCGACCTTGCCCCTTGCCCAGTTCGGGATTTAGGCTCTAGAGCTGTGGCGTGGAAGCGCAATACGCTACCACCCATCCACTGGGCTTCGGGATTCAAAGAGCCAAAGAGAGAGAATAATACTCCTCAAATAATTTTCCTTTGGTTTCTGTTCAATTTTACAAAACAAACCATTAAATTTTGATCTCAAGGAAACTGCAACGGAACTGGGGCTTCTTTTTCCGAACTTCCACTTCACATTTTATCAGAACTTTAGGAAATAGTGTGTAGTGACGCATCAGCCCAGTTGCGTACTCACAAACTTTTCTTAAGAAGTGATTTCAGACTAAAAAACACGTATTTTAAAGCTCCAAGTGGTAATTTCTATGGTAAAAATTAAAAGTTCTGATGTATGGGGATGCCTTTGTGAATGCCGCTGCATTAATCATTACTCAGTTGCCCGGAATAAAGGGAGAAAATTCCATGGAAGAGAAAAGGAAAGAATTTCTTTTCTAAGAAAAAATAAAGATGAAAACATTTTGAAGAGCCTATTACGAAGTTTTTGAAAGTTGTTTTTGAAAAATGTTCTTTTAGAGAACACTAAAGTTCTTTCTTGAAATCCCTTTCTTTAAAATTTTTAATGAGATAATCTTAACATCTTTATGCAGCAGCATGTCAACATATCATTTATCAATTTTTTTTCACAAAAAAAGGAAAAAGAAGAAAAAAAAATTCACATGGTAATAAAAACGACTGCGTACTACCCGTGGCGAACGAAAGAAAAGAAAAAAAAAGTGCTCAACCCTTTGGGCAGTCAGACTAAACACTGCACTTGGCGCCAATCTCGAGATAAATGTCCACAAAGTCAGAGGTGTTGGTAAGAGAGTTGAGTGACCCAAATCGTGCCTCTCATTGCTTGTACCGGCTTAGATTATCTTGTTTATCAGGATTAATTTCCGGGTTTTGAGATGTAATGCAAAGATAGTTTTATAAAACATATCCCCGGGCGGGCCGACACATTTCTGAATATTTGAAAGGGGGAAGAAGTCAACAAGAAGAGTCGTACAGTCTGCCAGACTGGAAGTATTGGTTGCGCAATTTTAAGTTAGTGGATTTGCATGGATAACACGTGGTTGTGTGTGTTCTAAATTCTTCTTTTGAGCTCAAGTGAAATGAAGGCTCCTTATCAGAGACTAAATGTGATTTTAATAGTTACCAGAGATTGAATTGCAGTCTGGTTATTCTCAATGAAATATATTTGAAAAATTGCAAAGAAATATCTCAAGGTTTGGAAATAATCAATTCCTAATATTCTATTGTAAAACTGGTGCTTTAAAATTTCTTTGACGGAGGACACATTCGTTATTGGAGATTCAGTGTTGTCTGAATATTTGTGAAGGATTAACAGCTTCTCTCTGATTTTTTCAGTTATATGTTCCAAAGGTGTAATATGGAATATCTCACAAGTTATATGATTTGGAATATTCTTTAGTAAAGTCAGAATATTTGCCATGAAATTTTCTAAGAGTTCACCACAGAATTATGAATTATGTGAAATTCAGGGCGGTTTATCCATTGGGCGCTTGGAGCGGCCAACTTGAGGACTTCGAGCTTCGCAGATTTAACGAGCACTCTAGTTCAACTACATGGTGGCTTCAGTGGTATCAGGATTCGAACTCACAGCTCGGAATATAAAATGACGATCATAGCCACTCGGCTACAGAGGCTGTTATTTAAGCATATGTGTACCGTTATGTATTCAATTCAAAGAAATGTTTTTTGATAGTTTATTGAGTATCTGAGCATTTTCCGTTAAATTATCTGCAAATGTAAATTTACAGAAATGCTGAGAAGGCTTTATTTACACTCATGTCCATAAATTAAGGATAATGAAGTTCAGGCAAAGAAAAAAGAAGCAAAACAAATTTGACTTATTTGTAAAGTCTATTTATTAAACAAAAGGTAAAGAGCAAAAAAGATGCTATATGTTTGACATAATTAATAAAAATTGCGATTTTTACTCCCTGGAGCAAATTTCAAAAAAAGAACCTTTTACAAAAAACAGTATAACATGGTTATAATGATGGTTAATACGGAGTATGTCTCCCGGACGATCCAATACAGGCCTTACAACGCCTACGCATGCTGAGTATCAAATTATCATTCTGATCTTGGGGAATATTACACCACTCATCAAGCAATGCCCTCCGAAGTTCCGGTAAACAGGTGGGAGGGGGTTGACGGGCTGCAATTCGTCGGTCAAGCATATCCCACACATGCTCTATTGGATTCAAGTCCGGTGAGTATGCTGGCCAAACCATACGGGTGATATCCTCCGATTGAAGGCATTCGTCTACAATGTTGGCACGGTGAGGACGGGCGTTGTCATCCATAAACAGAAATTCAGCACCCATGGCGCCCCGAAACAAACGTACATGTTGTTCCAGGATGACATCCCGATAGATGTGGCCTGTCATCAATACACTATGAACATGCAGGTCAGTTCTGGAACCAAGAATAATTCCTCCCCAAACGAGTCACCCTGCACCACCGTAACGGTGTCGTTTAATGGTGTTCTCTTGGTGGTAACGGGTACCTGGCGCTCTCCATATGAAAGTCCGGCGAGAATCAGACTGCAAACTGAACCTGGACTCGTCGGAAAACATCACACAAGACCACTGTTGCGGTGTCCATAATGCATGCTCTCTACTCGAGGTTAATCGCAGGCGACAGTGAGTTGCGGTAAGGGGAACACATCTGACAGGCCTATGAGCATATAGACCAATGTGTCCTAAGCGTCTTCTGTACACGGTCTGCCTTGAAACTGTCATACCGGTAGCTGAAGAGAGCTGACGAGATAGGTCTGATGCTGTGCTCCGTCTGTTTCTTTTGGCAGTAACTGCCAAATACCGGTCCTCATTCGCATTGTAACTCGGGGTGACCTGTGCTGTAACATCTACTCACATTACCATCATCTTGGAATCGTTGCCAAAGCCTGGAGATGACACTCTGGGTGATTCCAAGTTCCTCGGATACTTCCCGCTGGGTACGTCCACATTCCAGTCGTCCGATAATTCTACCACGTAAAAATCATCCAAATGCTTCTTTTGTGCCATTTCCTTTGCGGTTATTGCACTGAAAGGCTTTTAAAGCGCTTGTGAACAATTTTACTTCTTTGCCACCATTCCTTATATACACCTCTCTTATACTCTCGTCATTGTGACGTACTATCCGCGCCATCTGGTGGTTTCCTGTAATTTGCATATTCTTCTTCAGGATGTGTGATGTTTCAGGTGATAATTCTACAGGTGAAATTTTTATTTTAGAGTTCAATTTCTGTGTGATTCTGAATTATCCTTAATTTATGGACATGAGTGTATTTTTCATTTCAAAAAGGAATCCAAAGTATAACAGTATTTTATTTTTCATGGTAAAGTATAACTGAATGAAAATAGATTAGTAAAAAAGAAATTAAAATTTACGTATTGACAAACTAGGATTAATTAAGATATTACATTCAATTTCACAAGATTACTAATCAATTTTTGTTTCCACTCGTTAATTTTCTTTTTACTCTTTTCAACTATTTCTTTTGAAATAATGATTTTTACTTCATATTTTCAACTTCAGGCTTGAATTCAAAAAGAGAGAAATGAGACCCGTATTTTTCTCTAAAAATAGAAATTTTTTCTTTCAAATGGGGATGTGAATTGGTAATTACCATTGCAGACATAGTACATTCCCCAGGAAATCGTTTCGCATTTTTGTGCGAAACCACGTAGGAATACTAATTTTGCAATGCAATTTTAATGCTTTCTCCTTCCTTAATTTTGCAGAGAGCACCCAAGCCAAACAGGCACTCTAGAGATCTTTAACATGCCGCATAAGCATACGACAAGGTCACTGTCAATCTTTTTGCATTGTGAAAATCCACCAACTTGGGCCGGGGTCGAACCCGTAAACTTGAGTGTTCAAGGCCAGCGCCTAGTTAACTACGCCACCTAGATGGCCAAATAGAAAATTCATCATGCCTCACTTGGATTATTCATCAAACTCTCGCTTTATTCTTCTTTCAAGGAAATATAATGTCTAAGTACGTTTAGTGCAAAATAATACTTTTTTAATACTAATTTAAAAAAAGAAAGAAGGAATTAACTTTTTATCTTGTAAGATCATGTGCAACTTTTTAAAACCTTTATTAATATGTGATTAGACAACTCTTACATAACTTAATTCTTATTATTAGTTACTGATTTGTGTGTTTAAAATTAAACATCAAATCAATCTTTGCTCGAATTAAAAAATTCTTGTGCACTCGATGAGTGTTTTTTCCCCTCCGAAATTCGCACTTCTTGTTGCTTTAAAGGAACACAATTTCTATTAAAAAAATTCGAAAGGTTTTTGTGTGAAAATCCCCAAACGAGAATTCAAGGTGTTAATTCCCTTTTACATTTCTTTGTTTAAAAAATTGTCCATTCGATACTTCTCACCTTTAAAAGAACATTTTGATTATTTTTCATTTCTTTTTGAATCTATCCCTAATTTTTTAAAGTATTTTCTGTATGCACACACACGTCATCTTTTCACTCGCAGTACCTTTTGTGACTTCGTGCTACAACAAGTTGCGATTAAATCGGCGAACGATTTCTTAAAGAACGTATGTGTGTGTGTGTAACAAAAGTTAAATTTTAATCTTATAATTTTTTTTCCAGATCATAATTCGAATACCATATTTCGAAACGCAAGTTTTGACTTTGATGCTATCATTTAATTTCACATTAAAAGGATTAAAACCTACAGTTTGACAGATTTATTCGATATTTCTCGTTAAAAGATTAGACTTTGTTTTTGACGCATAAATTCGCGATTTTTAGAAAAAGAATATCTTGATTGCTCACGCGTTTTTCTTTAACAATTTACGTAATTTCCAAAAAACTAATATTTACCTTCACTTGAACACATGATTATGTATATTTTCTCCTATTTAAATGCATAAAAGTAATCTCCTGTCTCTTTTGTTTGGCAATGTTTTGAATCCGATGCAGTTTTGAATAAAGCTCCGAATTATAATAACTGAAATATTAAGTAGAAAATAAAATTATCCCCCCTTGCTTTAGAAAAATAAAAGCAGGGCGATAAAGCTACTTTTTTATTTTATTAAAGAAAAGAAAACCTTTGTTCTTAATAAAATTAATGCAAATAAAAAAAATTCCATTTCTTCTTTCAATGACATCTTACATTATCTGAAACAAATTCCATTGATAGGAAATAATATTTATCCATCAATATATAATTTCAAATTATTATTTTAATGATTTTTTTTCCTTTAGAGGCATAAAAATACTCAATAAGCATAGCTAATCTCAAAAATTCTCCAATATATCGAAGCACTATTAATTGTAGAAGATTTCACATGATTTTAAATAGTCATCGTTGTACGAAAATTTAAAATTAATTTAACTAAAATTACTTCAAAAGTCTGAATGTTTTCCTTATATCAGTACCTTTGGAACACACCTTATGGATTTTCTCGGTTAATTTTATTAATTTTTATTATTCAAATTGTCTGAATGATTTATGAGCAAGACATCTGACTCTCTTATTATACATCGTTCTTGTCTCTAAAATATTTGTTGCTCACCAGACAGAAATCGAGACACTTTTCATCAGTTTCAGACATGCAGAAAGTAATAAATATGTCTGGCTTGTCGTTGAAAGACTGTGTCTGCCATTTAAAGGTCAAATCGAATAGATGGATTAAAGATTATCTTCTGAAGGAATATCAAGCAGCAAAGAAATACTGTTAACGTACAATTTACCAAAACAGCAAAAAAGTATATGGAAGCATAATTAGAAGTTTATAAATACTTTTATTTTGTGGATTGTATCAGTATCTGTATTGACTAAAGAATTAATGATCTTTTGATTTAAAAAATTAAATTAAAAAAAGGAAATATACAAATTTGATTTAAAAATTTAAAAAAAATATTGACAAATAACAACTTATTATTTTTAAAAGTTATAAAAAGTATTCATTTTAGTTTTTTTTTAAATTTGTTGGATGGTGTATCGATAAATTTTGATCCTAAAAGAATCGATTTTTCTAGAAATATTTCGGATTTCGGTACTTTTCCGCTCCTTCGGCGTAAATCTCGCCAAGCAGGTTTATTGGCGACAATACACAATGTGCACGTAAAAAAAAACTATGTGTGTGCTTATGTGATCACACGATAGAAGTGAAAACTTCTGATTTATTCTGGGTTAAAGAATCCATTGATGAGATGTAATGTGTTTTCTTTTACAACATTTTCGCATGCGGGCGTTAAGTAGTTCCCTTTTTCGTACCCATTCATCGGTGGATTTGCTTATTGCATCCATTTTCTGTAAAGGGTAACGTTTAAATATTTATGCATACTTGTATATTAATATATAAGTATACTAGATTAGTCTAATTATTTAAAAATATTTATATGTAAGTTACTTATGCAGATTATATTTATGCAATATATATGTTTGAATGGAACTTACGTACTTCGAAACAATGTCAGCGTTCCAGAGGCAAAGTTGGCAATCCTGGTTTCCCATGTAATGTACTAGTTGAGTTGGCAACCATGTGCTCCCTTTCATATAATGTGGTAACGGAAGTACCGTTTATACGAGTATAACTGATATAACATAGTAAGGCTAGGAAAACTTATGCCCTGAAAGCCCATTTACCTTACTTAAAACTCTCTAAGCAAACAAAAGGAGAGGGTTCGTAATTTTTCACAATTAATGCTTTTACTTTCTCTTAATCTTTTAGTTGTCATCACTAATATAAACCAAAATATTTGCAACTTTCTCACCAATTAACTTCATTAAAATTTCGGATTTTAATTCCTTTGGCATATTTTTGCGCTTATCATTGCGCGCTCTTTCTCCTTTTCTCCTCTAAAAAAATAGATCTCATGTGTTTCGTTTCTTCTTATCTTCAATCTCCTACATAAGAATAATATTTTTTTCCAATTATTTTCGCTTCCTCTTCTCTCGTTCACACGCTGGAGTTGAGTGGAAGTGGACTCCATGACAGTAATAATTAAATAAAAAAAAATTAAATTTCACTGGTTAAAGTGTGCATGAAATTTTATGTAAAAAAAAACAACAACACATGCCTAAATAGTTTTCAATTGAAAACTAAGCGTGCATCGCCGATTGGAGCATAATTGCCAACTTAGCCGAAAAAATCCGACTGAACGTAACGCACCCGAACCTGATGCTTAATTTAGATTCACTCTTAAGCAAAGCGCACCGTATATAAGAAGTTATCACTTCAAAAATGTTAATAAATGCTCTCTCATTGATTTTTCATCCATTTTTTTTATCCAATATACAAAAGCTGGTATTTTCTTATGATCGCAACAATTGCCAACTCTATTAATAACTCGCCAAGTTGGCAACGTAATTATTTAGATCTCAATTACTGTAAAATCCGGCGTATAACACGCACTTTTAACACCAAAAATCCGATCGAAATTTTTGGGTTCGTGTTATACGCCGGGTATAAAAATTAAAAAAAAGACAGGGTACAAAAATTAGACTTCTACATGTATTGTAATTTCTTTTTATTTAAAAGAAATTACATATCTTATGAACTTAAAGAGTTGTAGTTATAGAAGTATGATATTTTTTTCAAAATTCTGGGATAATACCTCGAATAATGACTTCAAAACATAAGGGAATTGCATAATTACATTTCAGGTTTCTTCGTAAAAAAGGAGGTGCGCGTTATATGGTGAATATACAGAAAAGTTTAAAAATACAACCTGAAAGTATAGATGTGACTTATACAACGGTGCTCGTTATACGCCGGATTTTATGGTAATTAAAAATGTATACAAATATATAAATACATAAAGGGAAAATTGAATATTTTTTTAAGTTATAGAAAATGTATTCAAGGTTGTAAATACATTTTCAAGAAATAATTTTCAATATCATATTTAATGTTGATATGATGTAAATTCATTGTTTTTTTGTAGTTTGTACATTGTAATTTTTACAAATATATATTCATTATAAAATTATTTCCCAGGGTAAAATATATGTTACATCGTCCTCATTTTCTTATTAATATAATTTTATTTCCTTATGACAATGGCATTTGCTCAGAAGGTTTTTCACCTTTTAAGAACACCCGATTGAAATATTATACACAGCATTTGATTCTGATAAAATAAAATTGTTAAAGGAAGTTGATACACGTCATTCAATGTCTTTTTAGCATTCATTAGATAGTTCGTGGGGTCAAATATCTTAAAAGCCGTGAAAGAAAATTTAAATAAATTTTTACAAAGGAAGATTCTTGATATATCACTCAAAATACTAATTTTAAAATAACAGTCGATGACATTTGCATGTTTTCGAGTTATAAAATGAAAACGAATTTAACTGAATAAAAGTTGTGAAATAATTCTTACACTTTCGGAAAAAAAAAACCGTATACACTATAAAGTTCTCCGTCAAAGATTTCGATAATTCAAGATAGATTGTATTCAATAAATGCTCATATCGGAAATTATTGAAATCGCACCGAGTCGAATCCATTGATTTTATTTAATTCTGTCTGATAAGTATAACTTTTTGGGGTATTTTTCCGTTTCGCCGGCTCAAATCACGCCAAGTAGACTTTATTGCGGACAGCACACAATATACACATAAAAAGTACTATTAAATGTTTATTCTCATTGATTTTTCATCCATTTTTGATGTATTATGAAAAAGGCGCTAAGACAGCAATTTGTTTTGAAAATGTGGTGGTAAAAGGTTTCCAGAAAGTATTTCGTTTGGCGTCGATTTTTTTTTTTTTTTTTTTTTTTTTTTTTTGCGATTTTATCGCCTGCGCCGGTAAACGGAAAAGTACCCTATTTTATAATCTGGATAAGAAAAACTTTTATAAATTTATCTGAGTTTCTAAGTTCTACCTTTGTGGTTCTTATAGGTCTCAACAATATTATTTAAATGCAAAAATTTTGGGATCTACACACATTAGGTTCAAAACAAATAATGTTGAATATTGTCTGACGTAAACTGTGTGGAATTTAAATAAAGATGACAAGACATAACTAATTAAATTCTTGTTACAGATATAAATGATCTTTTTGTATAGAATTTTACTTTTCCTTGGTTCGATACGTTTTTATTTCATGAAAGGATGGCTTAGAATCCAAAAACATATGGTTTACGTTAATTTTCTTTAAAAAAAATCCTATAGATATATTTCAATTCACAAATTTTTCAAATGGATTGTAATTTGAAAATGAAATCTTATTTTCGGCTGATTGCTAAATGGGAATTTCAACACGATTGAATATATTACATGGTAAACGAGAAATATAAATGCAATTTGCCAAAATCTAGGACATCATTTTAAAAAAATACATGAAAAGTCATTTTCGATAATAATAATAGAATCTGCGATTAAACTTGAATAAAAGATGGATGGAGGTTAATTAATAATTCCAAAAATTGAACAGGAATTAAATTTATTTTATTTAAATATATTTCTTCAAAAAGTTTACTATAAAATCGATAGAATATTGAATTTTATCAATATTTTACTAACTTCAACCCCTACCCTCCCACGAACATTATGAAAAGTCATCATTTAATTGAGGTAGTTTGTTACGGAAATCTGATTATTTTATTAAAAGAAAACCATTTCGAGCAAAAAAGGAAAAATAGAGACTTCTTTTTTTTTTTTTGGAACCCATCTTTTATGTAGGAGTATTATTAGACTAAGAAAGGTAACTAGTTATATTTCAGATGGACTAACTCGTAGACTTTGGAACTCAAATAATAAAAACATGAACTGTTTCCTTAAAATTAAATAAATTGTTCGAATATATTATTCTAAAAAACTCTTTTAAGTTTTACTTTTTTTTAAGCTCTTGATAAAATAATTTCAGTTAAAAATTGGAAAATTTTTGAAAATAAAAGCAGCGTAGAGGTAAATAGTTCCAGGAAGAAAGGTCAAACTCTTATAACGTTTTCTTGGTGTCCATCCAAGTCAACACCCCTGAAAAAAAGCAAACGGTCTTCAGTGAATCACACAGGCCAAAAGTTTCAGAACGCGGAAGTGGACGATCCGTTACAAAGGGATTTGGGCGAGCTCGCGTGTATTTCATTCGAACGGTATACTATTCCACAAGAAAAAGAGAAATGGGCGTTAAGAAACAAGAAAATCGTGGCTCACGTGTCAGCAAAATGTTGACTGATAAGTGCACACACATTTCGTCGGTCATTAACATCTACAGCACCACCCGGATGAGGTATGTGTTAGGTGTTCACGCAGAAACCTTCCTGGATTCGTTAGGTGGTAGCTTTGGTTAACTAACGCTGATTTAGTTGCATAAAGACTTTCTAAGCATATTCAAATGGGTTTGTTATGAAAACAAGCTTGAAATGCTTAAGCTGTTTGGTGAAAATATTTTTCAAAAAGTTTTTTGGGAGCGGGCTTAAGTACCTTTAAAGTTATATATCGTAGTATTATTTATTTTGAAAACTCTTTTTGTTATTTAAAAGGGACATGAAAGGAATTTATGAATGATTCAGGAAAAAATCTGCAGACTTGAACTGATAATGTTGTGCTGCCATTATATAAATAATAATAGAACAGTTTGATGAATAATAATTGTTCACTAAAATGGTCCTGAACTTTAAAAGACAACCTGACCTTCATCCTTTATTTTGAATTTCTACCTTCTCTGAGGCGTTTTTGAATGAATGTGCACTTAGAAATTAATTATTCTTAAAAATAAAGAATAATATCAAAAGTTCTGAAATTATTTTTGACTGCAAACAGAAAAAAAGTATTTACAATGCAATACTTTCAAAAATTATATTGAGAAAATTCAAGTAACAATCTTTCGGTCTTTGTATTGACTGTGATTATAATTAATTTTGCACTAAATATACATTTTGAACCAGATTTTTATGACATTTTTAAGCCTTTTTCAGTTAAATCAAGAAATAGAATTGTGAATTATTTTAACTCTAATAAAATGTCCCTCTTATTATTAGTTAGAATATGAAGTGAAGTGACATAAATTTTCCTTGTTTTTCTTTTCATCAATTTAATTTTAATTACTTAAAATTTTATTTTTCCTGGTATTTCTGATATTGTATTTTAATTTATAGGTACAATTAGATTTTTTAAAGAATTCTGTAAAGAAGACTTCAAATTCCTCAATTTAAGGGATCAGGAAGAATTAAAAACTAGAATATAACACATAATATGTATATATATACGGAGGCTTCAGAAATATTTATATTATGTACATCAATTTCAGTTGAGACATATAATCAAAATATTTAAAATAATTTATTGCAAAAAGCAACAGGTAAATTATAGTCTATAGTAAAGTCTTCAGACTGGAATCTCCCCTCCTTAAAATATAGTATTTGTATTAGCATCGAAAACCTGCAGTGGCCTCAATGAGTGGTATACCTAATTAAATTTTAGGTCAGGTCGGAAAGAGATTGCAGATAGTTTAACATGGACTCAATTGAAATTGTATTTTCAGTGTTCATGAACCTCTCATAAATAATTCTTTCTCGTAAAAAATGTTTGCTTTTCTTGTCTTTTTCATTTAATCATTAAACGGAAAATGAAATAAATTACTCTAGAGGCGGATACAAAAACAGGTTTAGCAGTTAATCAGATTTATGTGTTAATATTAAATTCCTGATAATTATTCCTAATATTGAAAGAATATAGTTTAACATTTTATTTGTGTAATATTTTTATAAAATATTTTTTTAACATTTTATCAGTATATCACGTTTGAAAATGGTTGTTGTCTCTGTTTTTTTTTTAATAAATGGATCTTCTCTCCATTTACACAGATTGCTTAATGCTCTAGGACTACCATAGCCCAAATGCCATCATGATGTATTATATCAATTATAAATATCAATTCGAACATAGATTTTAACTGTCGAAGAAGTGTTTTCGCAAGGATCTAAAAGTTCAGATTAAATTGGATTAATTTATTCTAGAGAGAATAAAACGAAAAAAAAAAAAATCTGGATAGATTCATTAGGATATCAACATGTACAGCAATAATAAAGATTTATCTAGAGAAAGAGATTCCATAATATTGAATGGTCAGGCTAAATGATAGTTTCGCCATATGAAAGTACATTTTTTTATTACATTTGAATTTTTAAACAGTCTACAGTGAAAACTTTTCTATCCCGGTGAGAGTTTGATTTGAGAATGTGAAATTGATCTTTATATATATATATATTAAGCGAATGGTCGTGGTTATATTTATTTGTTGTTTTCGTGAACCAATTATCTATGAAATGTATAAATGGAGGATGTTAAGTTTATATATTCCCTTCACAACTTTTGGGGTATATGAAAATAAACTCATGCATGATTCTAACTAATGAAGCACACCAAATTTATTTGTTAAAGCATTGTTAATTATTTAAATGAAGTCAATGCGTTAAAAATTAATTTCAATTAATCTATCACAAGCCTCGTTTTTAAGAAAAAAGACAATTTAAAAAGAATTAGTACTTATATACATACATTAAATACCATGCTACGCTAGATTTAAGCATGATCCCCATCAGTCTACAACGGGCAACCCGATACAATTCAGAAACAAAATAAAATCTACAATGATTTTTAATAGTAATGGCTGCACGCGGGTGGTGGCTATAGCGGAACGATAACATTTCATGGTCTGAGCGGACACTTTGAAACTCATCGTGGTTTGAGCGGACACATCCCCCCCCCTCAGAACAGATTTGATTACCGAATTACAAGGATAATTACATTTTGCCAATCAAAATTTAATTATTTGTATTGAATTGTTAAGGTATTATAGTCGAATACATTTTAAACGTAGCGAAATGTAATAGAAATAAAAACTTTCAGAGAAATGTTTAAAAATAAAAGTAAGTAACAATATAATGAAGAATATGAACGAATTTCAGGAATTTTGTGAAAAACTGTATTTTAGAGTCAAATAAATATAAGTACAGGTGCAATTGCCATAAAATTAATTAATTCCATTAATGTCAGTAAAATAAATACTAGAAGTAAAATACATAAGATACAAGTAGATAAAAGAAAAATAAATACAAGTAAATAAATACTAACTAACCTTTATTATAAAGGCATAAAATCATTTACCATTGGATTTAGTTCAACCTAGTTACAAAACTTAAAGATTTTAGACATTTTTCTGAATTGTTTGTGTTTCGAATTCTTTAGGAGGTTTTCAATTCTTTCATTTAATTTTGTATATAGGGGCCGTGGGTAGCCTAGTGTTAGAGCATCGGACGCCAGACCGGAGGCCTGGGTTCGATGCCGATGCCACCAAATGCCCACCGAGTACAAATCGGAGAACGCGCTCGTTAAATCTGTGGGTCCGAATGGTGTCGCCATCTATCGTGTTGCTTGAGCAAAATCGCACTGTCAAACTCTTGGGGGGCTCAAGCTTAGGCTAACGACAAGCGTAAAATTCTAGCCTTAGCCGCGATGAATTTCATGGACCTTGATCTAATGTTTGTCGATCAGGTGGCATATACAACAACAATTTTGTATATGCTTTTTCCTTTTTATTCCAGGGTCACCTAATTCCCGGAATTTTAAATTAAAAGGCACTTTTTGTGTCTCTTCTTTTAGTATTTTAATAATAAGAAAAAAGCATATTTCTATTACATTTCGCTATGTTTATAATGTATTCGCACTATAATACCTTAACAATTCAATACAAATAATTAAATTTTGATTGGCAAAAATGTATTTATCCTTGTAATTTGGTAATCGAATCTCTTCTAAGATGGGGGGGGGATGTGTCCGCTCAAACACGAAATGTTATGTGTAGCTCGAACCACGTCCGCTGTAGCCACGCAACCGCTGCGCGTCGCCGAGTCCGAAATAAGAGGCCAAATGGTCTCATCATATGTCAGTAGCATGACATAAAGGGAAAGCTGGACAATCTACAAAACCGAATCTGTACAAGCTTATCATACAGAAGTCATATCAAGTTTTAATTCTTAAGTTAGAGATAAATCTAGGCAGGTCACATGGATTTGGACTTTTACATTTTTAAATATAACTGAAGCCTTTTTTACTGTAATTATATGGGATAATGTGGAAGAATGAATATAAAATATTATGACTTTTTTTCTGAAAGGCCCAACAGTGAATCCGTTTAATGGTTTTGTTACTCACTGAATTTTTTTCTTTAACATTTTTATACTTATCAACATTCAGCAGATTATATCGTTTGTCATGAACCTCAACTTAAAATTTAAACCA
>BMAO01028101.1:0-18223 GCA_019973975.1 Trichonephila clavata
TTGGCTTCATTTTTAGCGGCATGGGTCAAAGCTTTTAAAAGATTATTGATGTGTAACATCTTTCCTCTCGATGCTGGAGATTTGTGGCAGTGATTTCGTGAAAAGGGACGGAAATGCGTACAGGAAGATGGGGAAGCGCGCGCTATTCAGTGAAGTTCTGTTTCTTCTCCCTTCATTCGGGAGGGGCTCCGCCCTCACCCCCACCCCCTGCGGTCTAAACGCGTGGGATCTTTGTTTTTGTTTTCTCACTTTAGAATCAGAGAAGAAGCTAAGTCCTTTAGGCAGAGACATGGTTAGACAATGACGAACTTGTTCGATACCTGGCTTCGATTCCTGCATACAATTTAAACGACCGGGCCACAGAGAAGCTGCTGTTGCGATCTATCGTAAACAGAACAACTCACATGTTATGGCTCGACATATGCATTACTTATCGTCAAACAAGTGGACTGGGTATTGTTAGTCAAGATATTGGGAATATGTGCGGCAAAATGCTTATTTGAAAATGGACAAACAGTGATTTTGGTGGTCGTATACGTTTCTCCGAATCAAACGATTCAAAAATTAAAGATTTCCTGCATTTTTTTACTTTTACATTTACCAAAGGTGGTTCTGCTCTTTTTTAAAAAATAAAAAAAACTATCACTCGCTTCCCATGATTTTGAGTGGTGATTTTAAAGTTAACTTCAGTTTGCTAGAAGCCGAGCCACTCATAGCTTTTTTGAATGATGAACTCAAGCTCGAAATGAACACAAATCGAAATGTTTCGACAACCAACAGTGGCACTGTTATTGCCTATTTATCACAACGGTTTTTAAATACTTTGAAAACACAAGTATATGTGTCATATTTTAGTTATCATAAATTCTCATTACCGCTCTTCCCCAAATTGAACAAGAATATTATTTTAATAAAAATTGCATGACTCCTTGTGTTAATTAAATAAAATTTTCATTAAAGATATATTATTCGATAGAAAATTATTTCCAATCATACTCGATTCATTTTTTTCAGGATTTAAGTTGCTATTGCGAATTTACCAGGATACATGTCAATGTTACACATCGTATACGACTACTGTAAGGCTCGTTTTTTTTTTCTCTCACGTTTCAAAGCTGAACAGTTGAACTGAAATTTTATATACATAATTATAATTAAAATTAATTGCCACTTAATGTTGTAATTATGTCATAATATGTGGGAATTCGACATAGATTGACTTTAGAGGGCGCTGGCGACGCGAGCCACCAGCGAGCAAACTAACTAGAGGAGAGATGAGCGAGCGAGCAGTCTCGACGAGGAGGTCTGAGAGTCAACGCTGCTGAAAAGAAAGTAACAGGGAACCAACTGTCCGTGTAGGGACCAAGTGACCCGATGCTGGAAGGATAGTCACGAGAAGGTGACACATCCATCACCTGGAATTCCATAAGCATCGTGAACTGTATAAGAACGTTGTTACCATTGTGAACTGTGGTATGATAATAGAGATGTGAATACAAGACTGAGAAACCATTGTTGAATGATGAAAGAAGTATTTGTCTAAACGTTATAAATCATATATCTGTATAGTAGTGTTGTAGTCCTGTAACAAGTGTCCACACAAAACGTTAGTCTTAGTCAAAAGCAGTGTTGTCAATGTAAATACCCCTAGAACTCCGTGTCATAACCCCACATATATATTTATATATATGTGTGTGTGTGTGTGGTGTGTGTGTGTGTGTGTGTGGTGTGTGTGTGTGTGTGTGTGTGTGTGTGTGTGTGTGTGTGTTGTGTAATAGACGTGGCCGTTGAAATGTATTTCTTAATATGGTCGCTATATTGTTGATTGTTTTCTTTGGCTGGGATTGACGAGGCAGTCCTGTGATTATTCAAATCTGTTTATTTATACATCTTGAGCACAAAAGGAAGACAAGGACGACACAATCACACACACAAACCAAGCTGCAGCAAGAGGTTGGTCTCCAGGAATCTCAGTATTTATAGGCGGCTCAAATCACATGATCTGAGTGGATAGCTAGATGTAGTTTAGATAATCGTTAGGCGGCGGTTAACTTATTACTAAAACGTTGGTCCTGAAGGATGGACCATAGGTAATTAAAAGTTATTAAGAATAATTAATGGGGATTATTACATTTAATTGTAACTGTTTGGTTATTATTTAATGGACTGTAGCGGTTATTATTATTTTTTAAATATCCAATGGTTTCAAATCAATGTCTTTTCACACATGCGACTTCCGACATGAAGTCTTTCGAACGGTCAGAGCATTTTACCACAAGCATTCGAGTTGATACAAAACACATGGCTGCGGTAACCCTAAGCGTCGCCATTATTTGCTTACAATTTAACATTCTAATCCTCGCCAAGCTTTGGCGACAGCACATTCCAAAGTATACGTTTACATGGGAATTAACAGTAACTATATTCAATAAAAAGCAACTAAAATAATTTTTTTTTTTTTTGTTGATCCTTGTGGGAATTGACTTAATTTTTTTTTATATATATATTACTTGTTTTTGATGTGTAACATCTTTCCTCTCGATTGCTGGAGATTTGTGGGAGTGATTTCGTGAAAAGGGACGGAAATGCGTAACAGGAAGATGGGGAAGCGTGCGCTATTCAGTGAAGTTCTGTTTCTTCTCCTTCATTTCGGAGGGGCTCCGCCCCATCTCCCTGCGTCTAGGCCGTGAGATCTTGTTTTTGTTTTCTCACTTAAGGATCAGAAAAGCAAAGTCCTTTAGGCAGAGCCGTGGTTAGAGATTGACAAACGTGTTTCGATACCTGACTTCGATTGCTGCGTACAATTTAAACGACCGGGCCACAGAGCAGCTGATGTTACGATCTATCGTAAACAGAACAACTCACATGTTGTGATGTTGTGGCTCGACATATGGATATTACTTATCGTCAACAAGTGGACTGGGTATTGTTAGTCAAGATATTGGGGACATATGTGTGGCAAAATGCCTATTTGAAAATGGACAAACGGTGATTTCGGTAGTCGTATACATTTTTCCGAATCAAACGGTTCAAAAAGATTTCTGCATTTTTTACTTTTACCATATACCGAAGGTGGTTCTGCTCTTTTTTTAAAAAAAACTATCACTCGCTTCCCACGATTTTGAGTGGTGATTTTAAAGTTAACTTCAGTTTGCTAGAAGCCGAGCCACTCATAGCTTTTTTGAATGATGAACTCAAGCTCGAAATGAACACAAATCGAAATGTTTCGACAACCAACAGTGACACTGTTATTGACGCTATTTATCAACGGTTTTTAAATACTTTGAAAACACAAGTATGTGTGTCATATTTTAGTTATCATAAATTCTCATTACTGCTCTTCACCAAATTGAACAATAATTATTTTTGATAAAAAATTGCATTACTCCTTGTGTTAATTAAATAAAATTTTCATTAAAGATATATTATTCCGTAGAAAATGATTTCCAATCATACTGGATTCATTTTTTTCCAGGATTTAAGTTGCTATTGCGAATTTACCACGTAACATGTCAGATGTTACACATCGTATGCGACTATTGGCTCGTTTCTTTTTTTCTTCATAAATCAGGAATGTGGTTGCTACTTGTAATTCTCATCACAGCTGCAAGCTAATGTTTGACAACTTGCATCTACACTCTTGTTAATCTTTTATACAAGAAAAACTTACCTCACAAACATATGTTGACCGAAGTATAAGAACATTTTCTGTGTGTTTAGATTTCTGATTGTCTTGCAAGTCACACACACACAAACAAAACCTTTGTGGGCCGCTATTTGCCACTGCTGCTTAACCAATTTATAAGGAATGAAGAGAACACAAGTCAGTTGATGCGAAATTAGGAATTGATTTCAGTTTCCATTCTAGGTGTTGCAATGACTCATTTTCTTCATAAGGAATCGTTCGGAAAAAGGACGTCTTAAGACTCTTTGAGGCCCTGGGCCAGAGAAATCTTAAGATTTTTGAGGCCGTGGGTCACTATGCAAAATTTGAGATCTGTAAAGGTAGACATAGCATACATTGTCAAATACTCGTTCAAGCGGCGATTTAAAACAAATAAATGTGCACGACTCATATTCTCAAAAAACTTGGACACAAACCGGTTCGGCTGATGGCTGCAATTCGACAAGATGATTGATTTTCTTATGGTATTATACCAGACATCGACAACGTCATCCATAATAATACAGTCTTTCCGTCTTTCCAGCTGACATGCAGTTTGAAATTCCCTGTTTTTCGGAGAATATATGCGGAAATAACATTTGACCATTAAAATTATCGGGATCATGACCCTATTAAGACAGAGTCGAGAACAAAACGAGGCGTCACCGAGGGTGAGGCCCAGGCCAGGTGGCCCATGCCTTAAGATGTCCCTGGTTCGGAACCATAATTTTCAAACATCGTATAAATGAATAATGATTTGAATATTTAGTGTCACTGAATTCATTGGCTTAACGTACACCTCGCATTGTGGGGGAAGGGCAGAACTCTAGGGAGCCCAAAGCCTAACTGAGGCAAGAGTACGTACCCTCTGTAACATCCGGCTTGGGGTTCAAAACCTGTCTTTGCAGGGGGACCCTAATAGTCTGTGTTACGCCACTGCTCAGGGACGTAGCTACTACTCTATGATAAGGGGCCCCAAACTTTGAAGGCCTTAAAACGAGTAAGCAAAAATTTCAAAATGTTAAGTATCAAAGTTTCTTGGGGACCCTTTCTAGGGCCCCAAATAATGATTACAGTAAAAGATAATGTGCAATTTTTTTGGCAAAAAACGAAGAAAAAATATTTTTCTTCTTTTGTGAAAGAGATTTTTATAAAAGGCATTTCTTTTTTGATAAAGTTTACTGCAGCTAAGACTTCTGTACAGAGAGCTTGAACTGGGATTTTGAAATACGTTTATTATTTATGTGTGAGTGGAGAGGACTCATACGAAGATACTAACTGCATCCAGATTGCCGATGTGTCCATAGGACCTTTAGTCCTATTTAATTATTGTCCATGGCAAGACAGCAATTAACCAACGAGTGGTTTATTCATATTTTAATGTATCATATTAGAGAAAACAACAACAAAGAGAACACCCCGGTTTAATTATTTTAGTTGATTGTAACTCTGAAAATGTGAATTTTTAAAAATGTTGCCTTCAGTCTCAATAGAGAAATCTTTTTCTATATGTAGACAAAATATTTTTATTATAAAAACATTTTTCATAAAAGGAGAATGTTTTAAAAATGTCATTTTCTTCGTTTTTTTGCTAAAAAATTGCATTTAAATATTTTTTTTCTTTGTAACAATATTCTTAAAACAAGTTTGTATGTATAATCTAATTCAGGTGACACTAAATATAAAAAAAATTCATTTATAGCTTTTTCAAAATCACGGTTACGAACGTTGCTACTAATAATTTTGAGGAATGATTCATTGAAAAACGTGTAATAAATGCGATGTGCGTTTATAAGCCATAATCAATACAAATTCTAATTTATTCTCTCACTTAAATTACCAACCAGGGTAGGAAATGCACACTACACTACTAAGTATGGTGAAATTGTCGAATTGACCACTGGTCCGCCAAATTTTAAAAAATCGTTAATTTGGCGCGTTTTTGTGAGGTGTTTTGGAGTAGCAACCCTACCACAACATGATCCGACTTCTCCTCACTGATACAAAAATCAAAGAGTTACCAGATTTGGCGCACTTATCGATTTGTCGAGAAAACACTTGGCGGGATAAGTGGTCGATTCAACAATTCAACCCTAAGTATAAAAGCAATTACACGGTAAAAAAGATACTTAATATTTGAGAAAAATCTAATTCATACTTTAGACGTCTACGGTCTTATTCACCGTAATTCCGTTATCTGTTGTACGACCTCCGGTCGTTTGTTATTAATCTCTACCTTATTGACTAAATCATCAATTAGCAGTCTTTGATCATTCAGAAATTACTCGTCGACTAGCTCTCAACTACTCTCCACTAACTTCGCGTACCTAAAAGTCAATGCTTAAATAAAACCCTTCATTTGAATAAATCGAGTCTTCTTCTTCGGGAGAAAGTTTTCAACAGAACAACAGTTAAAAAGCAAAAAATTGACTCTCCGGTCCAGTGATTCACTGCGGTGTCGTAGGGCCTGGGTTCGAATCTCCGAGAAAGCGTGGATATATTTGTGTTGTAATCCTTCTTTCCTTTGTGATGTGTGCTTCACGCTTACTCCTATGTAAGCCCCCGTGTGATACTTTGCGGTGCACCGGGTTATAAATGTTCTTAATAAAAAAAAGAAGATTGGCGATACAGGTTAGCGGATGGACCCGTTACAAACGAATTGGTTGAGGAAAATGATTCATAAAAAAGGTAAAAAATATAAAGATATTCTGTACAACCGCATCTTAGACAGAGAAAAGAATAATGGGACAAAAATTAGGTGCAAAAAACTTTCGTTGATTTTCTCATTAAAAAAATGTTTGTTTTTTTCATTTTGTAACCATTAAGCAATATTTTATTCTTTTAACACTTTTATTATTTTTCATTAATTTTAGATTCATGTAGCAAAACACACACACAGTAGATTCCTAAAAACTTGGCCTAATGTGGACCGAAACGTGGCCGAATTTATGGAAATACCGGGTTATCAAGAATGGGATTAAAAAAAGAATAAGCACGAGTGTTTCCGCAGAAAATATTGTACTGCATTAGTACGTATTGTTTACTTGAGACACAACAGAAAATAAGCTGTCCATATACCCTTAACCCGGGGGATCTGACGAGCACTCGATACTAACGTTAATGGTCACGCGGGGTGACTGAGTCACCCCCAATCCTTTTTTTATGATTATTTTTTACTGTACACGATAAAAATCGTAATTCCAGGGAATAATTTAACTAAGAGAAAGTATACTTACCTTCTTTTAAGAACTTTTCAATTTTCTTTGATAATTTGAGAAAAAATATCAATCAAACTGAACCAAGAAGTTTCAAAAATGTTTGTGACTTTAATAAAGGACACAAATCACAGGCACTTTTCATTAACATTACAGGAATGTTATTCGCAAGCAAAACACTCAAATGTTGCTCAAGTTATTGTCCTTTTTGATGATCGATAAAGAACATGTTGAACTTTTTCTTGCTTGTGCCTTTTTGACTGCGCGAAGTGTGCTACACATATGGCTTCATATTTTTCTAGATGGGTTCTTCAGGTAGCATTTGAATTTTCCTTTCAATCAAAATTTATGTTCATCGCTTTTCTCAATTTTCTTTAAAGTCACCTTCTTTTCCCGAAGATATATCCATGACTTTTTCGGGATTCGAATCCGAGCCCACTCGATTACAAGTCGAGTGAGTGTCATAACCACCATACTAGGGGGGGGGGGCTGCCCCATTTGCATGCATAAACAGTGGCGGATTAAGCGGGTGTCGGACCTGGCGGCCGCCAGGGGCCCCCAGGGCTGGTAGGGCCCTCAAGCCCCCAAGCTCGATGAGTGCAAAGGCCAGCGACAAACCAACCCCGCCACCTTAGAACAAGAAATGAAAAGAAAACAAAGGTACAATGAAACCTCCGCTAGAAATTTATCGAGATGCAAGAAAAATCCTAATGTAGAAAAACTTTTTAAAATATTTTTAAGAGTACGGAAATTGAATACACACCAGGTGAATGATCTTTTTTAGTTTTAAAACGTGTTAAAAATAATTTAAGAAGAACTATGGGGGAAAAGACAAATAAATTGAACAACATGGCCATATTATATACAGAATAAAATGTTTCGGACAAAATAGGCATGGTAAGAATAATTGATGAATTTGCCAAAGAGAAATCAAACTGTATAGCAAAATTGTAAGCTCTTAAGTAAGGTTTTTAATTTTTTTTATACAGTTAAGATTTTTCTTTAGACGATGAGTTTTATTATAGCAACACATTTTATTTTGAGAATTTAAAGTAAGCGACTTTTTTCACTATTTTAGTTTTTCGACTCTTAAGCCCATGGGCCACAAACCTTTTACCGCCATGGGCCTCCAACTACCTTAATCCGCCTCCGTGCATAAACCATAATAAGTCGTACAACACAGCAATCAAAACCACTAAGTTGTTTACAGGGAAAAAATGTAGCAAGTTCATAACAAATATTTTGGAACAAAAGTGATTGGCACGGGGGAACTCAGTCAAAAGAAGTACCTTACGATTGTAAAAAAAAAAACGTTTGCCACTCCCAAAAAAAGGTGGGGATATGCGACAAATACATTTTAGTTCCTATGAAGACTGTCATATAGGAGGATACTATCAAGGTCATTGGTAACAAACAGTTTTTCCAGAATAAAAGATTTCCTGAGCCTGGAGCTACTCTGCGCCCCACACACCCACTCCCGGGTTAAACAAAGGGAAAATACATACCTCCTGATGGCAGAGAGCATTTACTACATGAAAATGAAACTTAATGAATATATAATGTACAGTAATTTACCCGATCACAGACACATCTGAAAAAAATGCCTTGTGAAACTGTGTCTATAATAAAAATTAAGCAACGACTTTACAAAAACTGGCTTGCTGTTTTTAAAGAAATACGTAATGTCCTGTTTTGTTTTTTGTACTGAACTTTTCGTTTTGCTGCTTCGTCACGAAGACAACGAAAGAATAACAAGTCCGAGTTGTCCGAACTGTCATGTTATCGACTGCTGAGTTTTCGGGACTCTACTGCATTTGTGACAAAATTTGATAGAAACGAATTAATTATTTTCCTCTGGAAATAATGGTTCTCTAATGTAGATTCACTTTATGTGGTACTTTAGAGGAACCAATTTACCATTCTCAGCGAGGTACGGTTTATATAAATACACCAAAGAAATATTTGTTCGTTTTTTACAAACTCATTTTCTGAAGCAATGTGTACTATATTCCATATACAAAGAAATGACGTCTAGCAAACGTGATCGTTGTTCGCCTTATTTTTTTTCATCCAAAATCCATTCATTTTCGAAAGAAAAAAAATGAAATGTATAAAATTTTGTTCCAGTTACAAACTTTTAATTCGTGAAATATTTCATTTTAGTGAATTACTAATAATCTGTTAAATATTCTACAAATTTAAAAAAAAAGAAATCAGTTAATTCTAAATGAAGATTTCTTAACCTTTTGCATTTCACTAACCTTATAAGTTATAATTTCAAAAAAAAAAAAACCACCAACAAAAGCATGCAATCTAATTAGGTTTAAGGCTGCAGGCAAATTCATTTAAGCCTTACATGCACCATTTTGATTCTGTGGGTGATAGAATACCCAATTTTATTCGATGACTGCGCATGTACTTTACATATAAATTATTAAAAATAATATTGAATAAATAATTTAGAGCAGTGGTTCTCTCAAACTTGCGATCGCCGCGGCCCCCCTTTACATATCAGCTTGACATCAGTTTTTCTAATGGCTGAGCATATACTTCGAATAAGCGATAGGTTCGTATTATCGAAAGTTTGAATTAGCTGGAGTTGACTGTATACATTTTTTGAAAATATTACGTTTTAGTAATGGCTATGTAGTTGCAAACAATTAAAAAAATTAATATTCTTGATCGAAATATTTGTCCGAGTAAATAATTTTCCTGAGGGCAAATTATTGTTCTAGTCTGGGATGACACATTTTTTAATTTTTTCGCGAGGTCTTTTAGAGTCTGTAAAAGAAAAAAAGTCTTAACATTAGAAGAAAGGCCTTCGCAGACACCCTAGAAAGGGGCTTCGGACCCATGGGAGTCCACGGACCGCACTTAAGAACCGCTGGTTTAGCCAGAAAAATATCAAATTTTTTGTCAAGCTATTTTTTAAGAATAAAAAAAATTATGTACAAAATTTGTTATGAATCCAGAGATTTATAAAGACATAAGTTAAGCATTGTTTTAAGTTATTGCAAAGAATTAAAATAAATAAATAAATAAAAATTCACTCATGCTCAAGAACAAATCTTGTAATTTGGTTTGTGACTGCTTCTTTTTATTTCTGAGGGACAAAATTCGACATGATGTTAATGCTCAACTGAAATTCGGAGAAAATATTGGAACAAAAAACTAATTTTTTGAGAGACGTTTTTTTTATTTGGATGGTTTTATTTGAGAAAAGTTGCATTATATGCACGGTAGATGGCAGCACAATCTAGAAAGTTATTTCAATAAAACGCAGGTACTTTTTAAAAAAATAATTTTTAAATGAACCATAGAATGTGAAAACAATCTTATTAATCTCTCAGAAAAACTTAATATTGCTTTGCAGTTTGTTAAAATTTCATTACGTTGAGATGAAAAACTCAAAAATAAAGTATTCAATACTATTTTTTAACCAAAGAAGTTTAAAATATATAAATCTAATTCTGAGACCGAGAAATTTGAAAAAAAATTAAATAATTAAAAAGGTGGGGTGAATTTATCGATTTCAGGTGAATAAATAATCAGTAATAAAAGTCTGATAGATAAAAGGAACAAACAAGGCCGGACGTGTAATGCGCGATTTCGTTGGCAGCACCTATTCCTATTTTTTACAGAGTTGGAATTCAAATTACTCTGTTTTGGGGTTGCTATATTTGGCTCGTTATGAATTATTGGCTACTTTCAAAATAATTACAATAAAAAAGTGCAATGTATTTTTTAAATATGCTGTGTTGAGTGTGTGTTTCAGTATGTGTGAATCTAATAACCTGTTATAAATATTGTGCGTTTATTGTTTATAACTTTACTACTGAACAATTTCAATGTTTTTTCAATTTTTGTTTGAATTTTAAGATATAAATATGTTTTCATTGTTTATTTGTTGTATACAAGTTCATTAGAAATATGGTATGTTTATAAAATAAAAATTAAGATTAAATTTTTAAAAATATTAAATGAAACTCTCTCTGGAAAAACAAATGTAGAACTGTAACTATATTGTAAACTTAAAATAGAAGAGTAAAATATTTTAGTTTATTGATATATTTTTGATTATTTGTAATTTTTAGTGAATTTTTATTAATCCATATAACATTTGAATCAGGTTTAGCAAATTTTTTCTAAACAGACACTTGAGGATTATTGTTACAAAATCCTATTAACTTTTGCAGCTGAAATTAAATCATATTTTCATTTAGAGCAATTCTTATATTATATATAGTATAATAAAATGAAAAAAAAAATAATAAGACAAAATTATACTACCCACAAAGCTAAATGATAGAAAACAGATTCTAAGAAACATAACTAGAGAAAAATATTGATATATATATAATATAATAATTATATATATGTATTAATGATAAAAGAAGAAAATTGTGTTTTATATTTATCTTTATCATATTGACTGTTATAAAATGGTAGGAATATTACATGCATTGCCTTTTAAATACTGTTTAGAATTAAAATTATTTTCAGCTTATGCTAAACAAAAATTGACTTGAATTCCATATAATTTTTCAGTTAAAAAACAGTCCAAAATTATGTTTATATTGTGATTTAGCTAATATATAAAGGGGATAATTTATTTTTCAGTTCTGTTCTTACTTTGCTCAAAATTCATTATAAACATTGTTCACAATAAGATTCATATTTCAGCTATGCTTAAAACGTGATTAAACTTAAAATTCTGTAGTATAAAACTAAAAACATTTTTAAAAAGTTATTAAAAAGTATAGTATAATCATTTCAATCATCAGTAGTATTGATGTACTTTTTTTAAAAAAAATTTTTAAAGTAAATTTCATGAAACAGTATTATTATTTTTTTTTTTAGCTATATTGAGTAGAGATAATTTTAAAATAAGTTTTCAGTGCTTCAAAATTAATTATTAATGGCAGGAAAATAATGCTAAATTTTCAAAATACCTTAATGTATATTTTGCTTGGAACACATATTCCAGTAAAAACGAGGTTTTGTTATAGGTTTTGAAAAAAAAAATAAGATTTCTAATAATAGGAATATATTATAACATGACAGTGGCTGTTTTCTTTCATTGAATTATAATTTCTTGAAATAAAAATTTGAAATTGATGTATTGAGATATACAAATTAAATATTTGTTTTAAAAAATGAGATTGATTTTTCCTGAAAATTTTACTTCAATGAAGAAAAATGTATAAGTTTTTCTTCCTCCTTTTTTTTTAATTTGGGGGTTGTTAAAAAGAAAGATTAATACATTTTTTCTTTCTCATGTTTAATTCCTTTAATAATTTCCTTTGAACTTGATTGTACATTATCCCAAATTTCCCGTTACTGTTCCAAATGTTCAGTGCTTGCTTCAATTTTTCACTACTCGGTTTTAGTCCTACATTTATAGCATATATTTTTTTAATTATCAATGCTACACTGTCCAGAAATGCCTTCACTTAGTCCAATAAGATGTGCCAATTTCAGAGGTAGATGAAAATATAATTGCATATTTTAATAAGAACCTGAAGCTATAATTGTTCAAATGTTTAAAAGTGTCAGAGTTCCCCATTTTTTCTTCCTGGCACTAAGGCTGCAACTTAGCCAGTATTTAGCACCATGAACAATTCAGCAGCTTTTGTAACAAAACTGCCCTGACTTAAATAAGATCATATCATAATGGAAAAGATGCTGTGAAAAAATATTCATGCTTTTGAGAAATATGAAGGTACTTCAAAATAATTTAGAAGGGTTGCAGATTTATTATTTTTTTTAAAAAATGAATACTGAATTTTAATTTGTTTTTTATATAAGTATTAAAAACATATCATTATTAAAAAATAAAACAAAAATTGTTTATTTTGGTATAAATATTTCTTGACCAACATACTACCTCACCACAGTATAACTATAATAAAATAATTTATTTGTAAAAAAAATCTATATATATATATATATATTACATTTTGAACTTCAAAATCTTTGCCATCTTAATATATTGAAGCAGCTATTCATTTTGAAATGGCATTTTTGATAGGAAGGAATAATATTTGCTCACTATTCCTCTTAACTATTTTTTATGTCAATATATATATAATTTAGTGAGGAAGTATTTGATGTTATAATTTACTGTGTGTGTGTGAATAATTTTTAACAAATTGTTTCATATGTATAAAATTTCACTCAATATATGTATAAAATCTCAATAACTTGACATGCTATCTTTGTATACTTTTTATGTGGAGGATTTAATCAGATAACATTTCATTCTCCTAAATTCCACACATTCACAACAGGAAGCTGTGATTTTTAGAATTTCAGTGTTGACTGAAATGTTATACTTCTTGTATTCAGTTTCTTTTATTTTATTTAAGCAGATATGAAATTCAGTTTTTAAATTTCTTTTTCAAAACACTACTATCTTTCCAACTCTAACCCAGGGATTATTTTCTGAAATTTTAAAAGCATTTTAATAAATTGTGTACAATTCATGATTAATTAAAATTTTAAAACTTATTGCTGAAGTTATTTAAAAGTTCAGATTTTAGATAATTTCCACAGCCATATACTATTTCAAATTTAATGTATTATTGAACATTCTGTGCCTGGACAAATTATGCTTACAAAAGGGAAAAATCACTACCTTAGTTTACTAGAAGAAAGTGGCAAAATCTTTGCTGTGTGTAACTCAGTAACATTAAATTAAGGACATGAAAACTGAAAATGATGTGATATTGGAATTACTCCAATAATTCTCAGTCCTTTCTATTAAAAAAAAAAATTAATCAAAATAATGGTTGAATGTAAATTTAATTTGTCGTTCTTTTTTTTTCTTTCACTATTTACATTATTTCAAAGTGAATGCTTTTTCATACTTTTGATTTTTCTATCATGTCTCTATTCAAATTAATTTTTCTGATATTTTATTTGGAGAATTGCTATGAAAGAGAGGAAAGTGTGGTGCTACAGTATGATTAATAAATGGACCCTCCTAGAGGGAAGAAAAGGAAAGGATGTTAGTTTGTCTCCACTCTCTAAATACTTTCCTTTACAGGAAAGTTTTCTATAGGAGCGCCTAGCCAGTCAGGGCTTTTATCTCCTATCTTAGATGGTGAATGCAATACTTTCCTTTGTAATTGACCCATCTCATGATTCACGGGGGGGGGGGGCTATTTTACAACACTTTGAAGAGGAACAGGACAATCTGCTTATTATGAAAACCTGGGAACATTTTTTCTTCTTTTTCCTGATTTATTATTTTGGCTAGATATTTTTAACGCTTTATCTTGATTAGAGCGCAAAATATTTTAAATGTAACTGGATTAATAATTTTTTGTGAGTTTTGTAAAGTAGTAATAACATAAAAATAGACATTTTAATAAATACTGGAAAATAATTGCTATTATGTATCTCATTATGCTGCACATCAAACATTATCATTATTACACTTTTATTAAGTTTTTCAACAGAATTTGTTTGTGAGAAATTTAATGAAAATATAATTGTAAGAGAAAAATATCGAAGTCATGCTTCTATTTTAGAAGTCTATTTTAAAACTATTCGACGGTGTGTGAAAACTTTATTTAAGATTATAGCGAGATAAAAAAGGTCAAAGCAAAATGACCATAGAAGTAGAACACATATACATATTTTAAATTTTCTAAGAAATATGAATATTTTTTCGTTTACTTTTTTGCTGATTCCTTTTTAGGTTGCTAACTTAAAAAATGAATGTTTGAAAATCATTGATTTAACTTGTTGTTTTTATAAAATTTAATTTTTTTCCAAAAAATATATAATTTTTAAAAACACGTAAGGAAGGATAGTACCTTTATACATTGTAAAAATCTATTTTTGAAACGTATTTTTAAAAATTAATACAGAATGCTAGAAACGTTTGAAAGCAAACCTAATCAATATCCAACAGTAATTGCTCTCTCTGAAATAAAAAAATATAGATGTGAACAGAAACTTCTACTATAATAAAAGTAAACAAATAGATTTTTCGTTAATTTCTGATTGAATTTCGTTGGGCGATACAATGTGAGGGGTATAGAGGGGACGAACTTCGCAATTTTAAATCACGGTGAATTGAGGAGGATGACACCTGAGTTGACATTTTACTCTCCAGACTATTCGGATTGGAAATACACTATTAATTTTTTTTATTTAATCTAGTTATATAAGGGGCGTAACTAGGTAACCAAAGGCCCTAGTGCAACAAAAAAACAAAAACCGAGGGTCCTATTTTGATTGGGCTTTATCAAGTAAAAATATATTAGTATTTTAAATATACAAAGCTACTTTAAAATCAGCCCTTTATTATGCTCTGCAGAACATAGGAAGTGGCACTGTTAGCCTAGTGGTCAAGGTAACAGACTCGTGGCTGGCATGTCATGAGTTCGAGCCCAGTACCACTGAAGACCCGCCCTGTAGAGGAGCGATGGATGTCAAATCTGTCGACTGCTCAAATGTCCTCCCGTTGGTGTGGTGTGGTAGTTAGGAGAGGGGATGCCAGCTCGGGCGTCGTCTTCGTCACTTGACCATGGTTCAAAATTACGAGGTTCGTCGCTAAAATCCCTCGTGTAACTGAACAGGGTGACGTTAAAATTCACTCACGCAGAACAGAGGAAAGTAAAGCTACATACTACTTACATGTATGTGTATGAGTTTTCCTGAGTAAACTTTAGTGAGAGAGAGAGAGATTAACCAGGTTCGATTTAACATGGGATAGACAGAAAACGATACAAAAAATAAGCATGAAAATGATACAATATTATTATAATTATTTTTAAAAAAACAACCTGCAAAAGAACAGAGGAGTGGGACAAAATTACATAAATCTATTTACTACAGATACGAGTGGTGGCGAAATACTCAAACAGGAAAATAGCTTATTATGAATAATTCTGTTATTAAAAAAATTATCAAGAAGAAATAGCTTTCTGTGTAAGTTAAAGATGCATTTTTTATGGAACCTGAAGCTTATTTTCAAGTAACACTAGAAAAAACGAAAAAAATTGAAAAATAACATAAATTTTCAAAAAGTAAAATTCGCAACACCATATACACAAAGGAAAGGAAGGATTTTCTCTCATTGTTTAAATTTGTCTTTAATTTTAAGAAATACTTAAATAGAAGATAAATTTAAAATTTTAGGTTTTTTCAGAATACATAAGCATTCTTCCGTTTTCAATTTTATAAAAGAATGTAGGACTGTACTGTACACATCCTTCAAAAGTTATCTAATGAGAAAGGAAGAAAGCCAATAAGTTTTTATTCTTTTTGTGTTCATACTTTTTGCTATAGAAAAAAATTGAATAATTCCATAACAAAAATTTTTTTGATGCTTTAAAGTTTGTACTTTGCTGAAAAAAGTGAAAAATAAAACTTCATGTGCAATTTCAAAAATTCGCTAGGTAGGCTATAAGAGCTTTATTTTGTTACAAGTAATCGTAAATCGCAATACAATTAACATCATATGTACCAAGTATTCACATGCACTCAGAAATTTGTAAGATCAAGAAGCTGCAAACAATGTTATGCATGACAAACATTTATATCTTATTTTCGAAACATGTAATTAAAAGATTTTAAAAGAACAAAGTTTATATTTTATTTAGAAATTAAAGATACAAATTCGTATACAAAATTCTTTTACATTTCTTAAAAATCGAATGCTGAAGCACGTATAAAATACTTTGTCAATGCAACAGTAAAATTCAAACATTTAAGTTAATAAAACTGAACCGTAAAAAATATGTTATACAAAATTTATAAAAGTATTTCTGTTAAATTATATCTAGCAAAAAGTTTAAGTAAACATTTCGTATATAAATATAAATGCGAATTTTTTTAAGAAGAGCACTAGAAATTCCCCCCCCCCTTAGAATACATACAAAAACTTAGGACTTCTCAGACAGGGGCGGCTCTAGGGTCGGACAAACCGGACCCATGTCCGGGGCGGCATTTGGACCAAATTTTAAAAATACCTTTTTTTTTTTATTTTTGTTATGGAAAATTTGGAAAAGGAAGTTAAAGTACACTATCTAGGGAAAAATATTCAGAACGAGATTATTTCTCTTTTATATGAGAATATTAAATTACACATTGTTCATAAAATTAAATAAGCTAAATATTATTCGATAATTTTAGATTGCGCCCCTGATGCCAGCAAGATCGAGCAAATGACATTTATGGTAAGGTATACATGTATTAAAAAAATCTAACTCTAACGAAGTTTTTTTTTTTTGGTTTTCTTTCAGTTGAAAGATTAACTGGAAGAGAACTTTCAAATTTAATAGTTGAGAAACTTTAAAAAAAAATTAGGGCTAAATTTACTAGATATGCGGGGGCAGGCCTGATGTTGACCATCGGAGAATCATTGGATGTAAACGCGCTTGATTCAGCAGATGAGAAAATGTCAGTTAAAAAAAAAAGCCTAGTTGAAGTTTTAAAATTTATTTCTGTTTTAGAATTTGCTCCAAATCTTGCTATTGCATTTATTTTACTTTCTTTGCTAATAAGTTTGGCAAGTGTAGATATTAGTTTCTCAAAATTAAAATTAATAAAAAAATTCTTAAAGTTCACAAATTTTAAAGATAGATTAAATGGCTTAGCTACATTGGCTATCGAACATGAAATAGCTGAACAAATTGATCAAAAAGTTTTCAGAATTAAAAGTCAGAAAAAAAAAACCAGTGGTAATTTCTTATGTTTTAGTTTTTAATATATATATATATATACATATATATGAACTGTTAGCTCTCTTTTTCTTCGCAAGGAATATTCAAGTTTTATAGGTGTGCATTTATGACCAATTTTTATCTTTTTAATAATAGTTTTCTTTTACTTTGGCGAGAGGGGCGGCATTTTCATTTTTGTCCGGGACGGCAAAATTGCTAGAGCCGGCAGTCTCAGATAATATAAATTTGATTGTAATGGGCTTACAAGGGGGCAGTCATTTCAAAAGTTTTTTAAGTACCACCAAATGTCTAACGGAAAATATTAGGGCCCCTATAAAGTCTGGTTTTAAGCCCCAAGCCGATCTTACAAAGGATTACTTATTTGACATCATTCAGGCTATTTGCCCCTTGAATCCTGGGCCTCCCTGCGGTGCGGGGGGTGTACTTTACGCCATTGAGTACCACTGACATCTCTTAAAAAAATATTAAATATATTTTGATGGATTTAAGTATTAAATAAATGGAATTAACTCATTAAATTTGATGTATTGTGAAAAGTAGAGAAAAATAAATTAGCAGCTCGCATCAATAGGATGGCGTTTACTGCAACGACAATTAATTAAAAAAATTGAAGTTAATTTATTATTTTCAAGTCAAAATGTTAC